>OY770011.1:50993869-51126369 GCA_963669245.1 Quercus cerris
CTCTAGTAGGTGACGGGTAAAAACCGCTCGGATCGAAAACTTTTTTCTCTCCCTTTCTTCGCCTTTCCCGACCTGTTTTGGCTTGAAATAATGCCGAGATGATGTTTTTCAATTTTTTGAATTTTTTTTTTTTTTTCGTAATTCTCTAGTTGGTGTCAGGTGAAAACCGCTCGGATCGAAAACTTTTTTTTCTCCCTCTCCCGGGCTGGCCCACCCTGTTTTGCCATGAAATTATTCCAGGACAGATTTTTTCAATTTTTTTGAATTATTTTGCTATTTTTTTTTTCGGAATTCTCTAGTTGGTGTCAGGTAAAAACCGCCCGGATCTAAAACTTTTTTTTTCAACTGTTCTGGTTTTGCCGATCCAGTTTTGGCTTGAAACGACACCATCATGAAGTTTTTCAATTTTTTAAGTTTTTTTACTATTTTTTTTTTGAATTCTCTTGTTGTAGTTGGGTAAAAACCGCTCGAATCGAAAACTTTTTTTTGGCCACTTCTCAGCCTGGTCCTACATGTTTTGGCTTGAATTGATACTGGGAGGTAGTTTTCAAATTTTTTGAATTTTTCTGCTATTTTTTTTTGGAATTCTCTATTTGCTGTCGGGTTAAAACCGCTCGGATCGAAAACCTTTTTTCCCCCTTTCTCTGCCTGACCCGACCCGTTTTGGCTAGAAATGATGCTAGGATGAAGTTTTTCAATTTTTTTTTTAAATTTATTTGCTGTTTTCTTCAGAATTCTCTAGTAGGTGACGGGTAAAAACCGCTCGGATCGAAAAAAAATTTCTCTTCCTTTCTCAGCGTGACCCAACCTGTTTTGCCTTGAAATAATGCCGAGATGATGTTTTTCAATTTTTTGAATTTTTTTGCTATTTATTTCGGGAATTCTTTAGTTGTTGTCGGGTAAAAAAGGCTCGGAATTCTTTTGAATTTTTTTGGTGACGGGTAAAAACCTCTCGGATCAAAAAGTTTTTTTTTCCCCCTTTCTCAGCCTGGCCCAACCCGATTTGGCTAGAAATGATGTCAGGACTAAATTTTTTAGTTTTTTGCTTTTTTTTTTTGTTCGGAATTCTCTAGTTGGGGTCGGATAAAACTGTATGAATTGAAAACTTTTTTTTCTTCCTTTCTCGGTGTGGCCCGACCTATTTTGGCTTGAACTGATGCCCGGACCAAGTCTTTGAATTTTTTTGCAATTTTTCTGGGAATTCTCTAGTTGGGGTCGGGTAAAAACTGCTTGGATTGAAAACTTATTTTTCCCCTTTTCTTAGCCTGCCCATCCTTTTTCGCTTGAAATGATGCTGGGACAAGGTTTTTCAATTTTTTAAATTTTTTCAATATTTTTTTTTCGGAAATCTCTAGTTGGTGACGGGTAAAAACCGCTTGGATCGAAAACTTTTTTTTTCCCCCTTTCTCGGCCTGGTCCAATCTGTTTTGCCTTGAAATTATTCCAAGAGGAAGTTTTTCAATTTTTTGAATTTTTTTGCTATTTTTATAGAAATTCCAGCCTGCCTATCTGTTTTCGCTTGAAATGATGCTAGGATGAAGTTTTTCAATTTTTTGAATTTTTTTCCTTTTTTTTTTTGAATTCTCTAGTTGGGGTCGAGCAAAACTACTCGAATCGAAAGCTTTTTTTTTTTCTCTCTTTCTTGGACTGGCCTGACTTGTTTTGGCTTGAAACGACAGCAATACGAAGTTTGTAAATTTTTCAAATTTTATTCTGAATTCTCTACTTGGGGTCGAGTAAAAACCGCACAAACTGAAAACTTTTTTTTCTCCCTTTCTTGGCCTGGTCCAATCTATTTCAGCTTTAAATGGTGCCAGGACAAAGTTTTTCAATTTTTTGAATTTGTTTGGTATTTACCTCCGAATTCTCTAGTTTGTGTCGAGTAAAAACCGCTTGGGTCGAAAACTTTTTTTTCTCACTTTCTCAGCCTGGCCCGATACATTTTCGCTTGAAATGATGCCAGCACCAGGTTTTTCAATGTTTTGAATTATTTTGCTATTTTTTTCGGAATTCTCTAGTCGGTGACTGGTAAAAAGCGCTCGGATCGAAAACTTTTTTTTCCCTTTTATTGGCCTGGCCCGACCCATTTGGCTAGAAATGATGTCAGGATGAAGTTTTTCAATTTTATTTTAATTTTTTTTCCTTTTTTTTTTTGGAATTCTCTTGTTGGGGTCGGGTAAAATCACTCGAATCAAAAAAATTTTTTTTTCTCCCTTTCTCAGACTGGCCCGACCTATTTTGGCTTGAAATGACGCCAAGAGGAAGTTTTTTAATTTTTTAAATTTTATTGCTATTTTTTTCGGAATTCTCAGACTGGCCCGAGTTGCTCCAGCCTATTTCGGCTTGAAATGATGCCAGGGTGAAGTTTTTCAAATTTTTGAATTTTTTTGTTATTTTTTTTTTCGGAATTCTCTAGTTGGTGACGGGTAAAAACCGCTCGGACCGAAAACTTTTTTTCCGCCCTTTTTCAGCCTGGCCCAACCCGTTTTGGCTGGAAATGATGTCAGCACGAAATTTTTCAGTTTTTTGATTTTTTTTTGCTATTTTTTTCGGAATTCTTTAGTTGGGGTCGGGTAATATTGCACGAATCGAAAACTTTTTTCTCTTCCTCTCTCAGACTGGCCCGACCCGTTTTGGCCTGAAATGATTCCAGGATGAAATATTCCAATTTTTGGAATTTTTTTCCTTTTTTCTTTCGGAATTGTAAAGTTGGGGTCGGGTAAAAACTGCTCAGATCGAAAATTTTTTTTTTTTCTCCATTTCTCAGCCTGGCCTGATCTGCTTTGGATTCAAATGTTGCCAGGAGAAAGTTTTTGAATTTTTTGACTTTTCCTGCTATTATTTTTCGGAATTCTCTAGTTGGAGTCGGGTAAAAACTGCTTGGATCGGAAATTTTTTTTTCTCCCTTTCTCAGTGTGGCCCGACCTATTTTGGCTTGAAATGATGCCCGAACCAAGTTTTTCAATTTTTTGAATTTTTTTGCTATTTTTTTCAGGATTCTCTAGTTAGGGTCCGGTAAAAACTGCTCGGATCGAAAACTTTTTTTTCTCCCCTTCTCAGCCTGGGCCAAACCTATTTTGTCTTGAAATGATGCCAGGACCAAGAATTTTTTTCTCAATTCTCTAGCTGGGGTCGGGTAAAACCGCTCGAATCGAAACTTTTTTTTCGCCCTTTCTCGGGCTGGCCCGACCTGTTTTGGCTTGAAATGATGCCAAGATTGAAAAAACCGCTCGGATTGAAAAAAAAAAAATTTTCTCGCTTTCTCGGCCTAAACCGATCCGTTTTGGCTAGAAATGGTGCCAGGACTAAAATTTTCAGTCTTTTGAATTTTTTTGCTATTTTTTTTTGGGATTCTCTAGTTGGGGTCGGGTAAAAACCACTCGGATCGAAAACCGGGATAAAGTTTTTCAATTTTTTGAATTTTTTTGCTATTTTTTTCGGAATTCTCAAGTTGGGGTCGGCTAAAACCGCTCGGATCGAAAACTTTCTTTTCTCCCTTTCTTGATGTGGCCCAACCTATTTTGGTTTGAAATGATGCCCGGATCAAGTTTTTCAAATATTTGAATTTTTCTACTATTTTTTTCGGAATTCTCTTTTTGTGGTCAGGTAAAAACCGCTCGAATCGAAAACTTTTTTTCCCAATTTCTGAGCTTGGTCTTACCCATTTCAGCTTGAAATGATGCGTGGATAAGTTTTTTCAATTTTTTGAATTTTTTTTCTATTTTTTTCAGAATTATCTAGTTGGGACCGGGGAAAAACCGCTCGGATCGAATACCTTTTTTTTCTCCCTTTCATGGCGTGGCCTAACCTATTATGGATTGAAATATTTCCTGGACTAAGTTTTCAATTTTTTGAATTTTTTTCTATTTTTTTCGGAATTTTCTTTTTGGGGTCGGGTAAAAACTGCTCTGATCGAAAACATTTTTTTTTCTCCCTTTCTCGGCCTGGCCTGACCTGGTTTGGCTTAAAATAATGCCGGGATGAATATTTTCAATTTTTTGAACTATTTTGCTATTTTTTTCAGAATTATCAATATGCGGTCGGGCAAATTGGAACCGGGCAAAAACCGCTCGGGGTGAAGACCTTTTTCTCCCATTCTTGGCCTGTCCCAGCCCATTTTTGCCTGAAACAATGCTGGGATGAAGTTTTTCGATTTTTTGAATTTTTTTGTTATTTTTCTCGGAGTTCTCTAGTTGAGGTCGGATAAAAACCGCTCGAATCAAAAACTTTTTTTTTTCCCTTTCTCGACGTGGCCCGGCCAATTTTGGCTTGAAATGATGCCCGGACCAACTTTTTCAATTTTTTTGCTAGTTTTTTTTTTTTGGAATTCGCTTGTTGGGGTCGGCTAAAAAAGGCTCGGATCTAAAACTTTTTTTTTTTCTCCCTTTCTCAGTCTGGCCACACCTGTTTTGGCCAGAAATGATTCTGGGATGAAGTTTTTCAATTTTTTGAATTTTTTTACTATTTTTTACGGAATTCTCTGGTTGGGGTCGGCTAAAAACCGCTCGGATCGAAAACCTTTTTTTCTCCCTTTGTCGGCTTGGCCCAACCCATTTTTGCTTCAACGATGCTGGGATAACGTTTTTCAATTTTTTCAATTTTTTTGCTATTTTTCGGAATTCTCTAGTTGTTGTTGGGTTAAAACCGCTTGAATCGAAACCTTTTTTTTCTACATTTCTCGTCCTGGCACAACTGGTTTTGGCTTGAAATGGTGCGGGGCGGAATTTTTTAAATTTTTTTGCTATTTTTTTCGGAATTCTCTGGTTGGTGCCGGCTAAAAACAGTTCGAAATGATGCCAGGACAAAGTTTTTTAATTGTTTGAAATTTTATGCTATTTTTTTTTTCAGAATTCTCTGGTTGGGGTCGGTCAAAACGGCTTGGATCGAAAACTTTTTTTCTCTCGTTCTTGGCCTGGCCCCACCTATTTTGGCCTTAAATGATGCCAGGACCAAGTTTTTAAATTTTTTGAATTTTTTTGCTATTTTATTCGGATTTCTCTAGTTGCTGTCGGGTAAAACTGCTTGGATGGAAAACTTTTTTCTCTCTTTCTCGGCCTTGCCCGACCCGCTTTGGCATGAAATGATGCCAGGAGGAAGTTTTTAAGTTTTTAGAATTTTTTTGCTATTTTTCTTTTTCGGAATTCTCTAGTTAGGGATGGGTAAAAACCGCTCGGATCGAAACTTTTTTTCTTCATTTCTCGGCCTGGCCCGACTCATTTTTGATAAAAATGGTGGCAGCATGAATTTTTTCAACTTTTTAAAATTTTTTGCTTTTCTTTTCGAAACTCTCTAGTTAGGGTCGGGTAAAAACCGCTTGGGTCGAAAACTTTTTTCTCTCCATTTCTTGGCCTGACCCGTTTCAGCTTGAAATGATGCCAGGCGAAAGTTTTTCAATTTTTTGAATTTCTTTACTTTTTTTTTTTTTTTCGGAATCTTCTAGTTGGTGTCATGTAAAAACCGCTCGGGTAAAAACCACTTGGTACAAAAAAAAATTTTGTTCCTTTCTCGACTTGGCCCGACCCGTTTTAGACAGAAATGATAATAGGATAAAGTTTTTGAATTTTTTTGCTATTTTTTTTCGGAATTCTCTAGCTGGGGTCGGGTAAAAACCGCTCGTATCGAAAACTTTTTTTCCTTCGTTTCTCATCCTTGCCCGACCGTTTTGGCTCAAAATGATGCCAGGAGGAGGTTTTCAAATTTTTGGAATTTTATTGCTATTTTATTCGGAATTCTCTAGTTCGAGTCGGGTAAAAACTGCTTGGATCGAAACCTTTTTGATTCGCTTTCTCGACTTGGCCCGACCTGTTTTAACTAGAAATGATGCCAGAATGATGTGTTTCAATTTTTTCAATATTTTTGCAATTTTTTTCAGAATTCTCTGGTTGGGGTTGGGTTAAACCGCTCGGATCGAAAACTTTTTTTCTCCCTTTTTTGGCCTCGCCCAACCTTTTTTTGCTTTAAATGATACCAGGATGAAGTTTTTAAATATTTTTGCAATTTTTTTCACAATTCTCTAGTCGATGTCGGGTAAAAACTGCTCGGAATTCTCTAGTTGGGGTCGGGTAATAACACTCGGATCAAAAACTTTTTTTTTTTTCTCTTTCTTGGCCTGGCCTGACCTATTTTTGTCCTGAAATGATGCCCAGGTTTTTAAATTTTTTGAATTTTTTTACTATTTTAATCGGAATTCTCTAGTTGGGGTCGGGTAAAACCGCTTAGGTGGAAAACTTTTTTTTTTTCTCTTACTTGGCCTTGTCCGAACCGCTTTGGCTTGAAATGATGCCAGGAGGAAATTTTAAAATTTTACAAAATTTTTTGCTATTTTAATCGGAATTCTGTAGTTGGGGTCGGGTAAAACCGCTCGGATGGAAAACTTTTTTTCTCTCTTTCTCGGCCTGGTCTGACCCGCTTTGGCCTAAAATGATCCCAGGAGGATGTTTTTAAATTTTTTGTATTTTCTTGAAATTTTTTTTTCGGAATTCTCTAGTTGGTGTCGGGTAAAAACCACTCTAATCGAAATTTTTTTTTTCTCCCTTTCTTAGTTTGGCCCTACTCGATTTGGTTTGAAATGATTCCTGCCCAGATTTTTCATTTTTTTCCTTTTTTTTTTTTTTCCTGGAATTCTCTAGTTGGTATCGGGTAAAAACCGCTCGGTTTGAAAACTTTTTTTTTCTTCCTTTCTCGGCTTGGGCCGTCCCGATTAGGGTTGAAATGATGCCAAGAGGAAGTTTTGAAATTTATGGTATTTTTTTGCTATTTTGTTCGGAAATCTCTAATTGGTGTCGGGTAAAAACCGCTCAGATTGAAATTTTTTTTTTCTCCCTTTCTCGGCCTAGCCTGACCCGCTTTAGCTTGAAATGTTGCCAGGCTTAAATTTTTCAATTTTTTGAATTTCTTTGCTACTTTTCTCGGAATTTTCTTCTTGGGGACGAGTAAAAACCGCTCGGATCGAAACATTTTTTCTTCGTTTCTCGGCATCGCCCAACATGTTTCTGATAAAAATGATGGCAGCTTGAATTTTTTCAATTTTTTGAATTCTTTTGCAATTTTTTTCGGAATTCCCTAGTCGGGGTCGGGTAAAAACCGCTTGGCTCGAAAACTTTTTTTCTCTCCGTTTCTTGGCCCAGCCCGGCCCGATTTTGCTTGAAATGATGCCAGGCCAAAGTTTTTCAATTTTTTTTTTTGTTTTTTTTTTTTTTTTTGGAATTCTCTAGTTGGTGTCAAGTAAAAACCGCTCGGATTGAAAACTTCTTTTTCTTGCTTTCTAGGCCTGGCCTGGCCCAATTTGGTTTGAAATGATGGCATGCCAAAGTTTTTCAATTTTTTGAATTTTTTGCCTTTTTTTTTCTTCAGAATTCTCTAGTTGGTGTCGGGTAAAAACCACTCGGTTCGAAAACTTTTTCTTGTTCCTTCCTCAACCTGGCCCGACACGTTTTGGCCAGAAATGGTAATAGGATAAGGTTTTTTAATTTTTTTACTATTTTTTTTCGGAATTCCCTAGTTGGGGTTGGGTAAAAACTGCTCGTATCGAAAACTTTCTTTCCTTCGTTTCTCGGCCTTGCCTGACCCGTTTTGGCTTCAAATGATGCCAGGAGAAAGTTTTAAATTTTTTGGAATTTTATTGCTATTTTGTTCGTAATTCTCTAGTTCGAGTCGGGAAAAAACTGCTTGGATCGAAACCTTTTTTACTCCCTTTCTCGACCTGGTCTGACCTGTTTTGGCTGGAAATGATGCCAGGATGAAGTTTTTCAATTTTTTTAATATTTTTGCAATTTTTTCAGAATTCTCTGGTTGGGGTTGGGTTAAACCGCTCGGATCGAAAAAAAAATTTCTCCCTTTCCTGGCTTGGCCCGACGTATTTTGGCTTTAAATGATGGCAGGATGAAGTTTTTAAATATTTTGGCAATTTTTTCAAGAATTCTCTAGTTGGGGTCGGGTTAAACCGCTAGGATCGAAAACCTTTTTTCCTCCCTTCCTTGGCCTGGCCCAACCTATTTTGGCTTTAAATGTTGTCAGGACCAAGTTTTTAAATTTTTTTGCTACTTTTTTTTTCGGAATTCTCTTGTTGCTGTCGGGCAGAAACCGCTAGAATGGAAACCTTTTTTTTCACCATTTCTTGGTCTGATACGACCTGTTTTGACTTGAAATGATGCCAGGATGAAGTTTTTTAATTTTTGAATTTGTTTGCTATTTTTTTTTTTTTGGAATTCACTTTTTTGTGTCAGGTAAAAACTGCCCAGATCGAAAACCATTTTGTCTCCCTTTCTTAGTCTAGCCCGACCCGTTTTGACTTGAAATGTGCCAGGCCCAGGTTTTTCTATTTTACGGATTTTTTTGCTATTTTTTTTTTCGGAATTCTCTAGTTGGTGTCGGGTAAAAACCGCTCGAATCTAAAACTTTTTTTTCTTCGTATCTCGGCCTAGGGAGACTCGTTTTTGCTTGAAATGATGCCAGGGCAAAGTTTCTCATTTTTTTGCTAGTTTTTTTCAGAATTTTTTAGTTGGTGTCGGGCGAAAACCGCTCGGAGTGAAAATTTTTTTTTTTCATCCGTTCTCAGCCTGTCCTGGCCCATTATTGCATGAAATGATGCCAAGATAATTTTTTTCAATTTTTTGAATTTTTTTGCTATGTTTTTTCGGAATTCTCTAGGTTGTGTTGGGAAAAAACCGCTCGCACCGAAAACTTTTCTTTCTCCCGTTCTCGGCCTGGCCTGACGTTATTGCTTGAAATGATGCCATGATGTAGATTTTCAATTTTTTGAATATTTTTGCTAGTTTTTTCGGAATTCTCCATTTGGGGTAGGGTAAAAACAGCTCGGATCGAAAAAATTTTTTTATCAATTTCTCGGCCTGGCCCAACCTGTTTTGGCATGAAATGATGCCAGGTCAAAAGTTTTCAATTTTCTGAATTTTTTTGCTAGTTTTTTTTTTTTTTTTTTTTTTTTTTCAAAATTCTCTAGTTGGTGTCGGGTAAAAACCGCTCGGTTCGAAAACTTTTTTTTTTCTCCCGTTCACAGGCTGGCCCGATCCGATGTTCCTTGAAATGATGCCAAAATGAAGTTTTCCAATTTTTTTGATATTTTTTTGATATTTTTTTCGAAATTCTCTAGTTAGGGTTGGGTAAAAATCGCTCAGATTGAAAACTTTTTTTTTCTTCCTTTCTCGACCTGGCCTGACATGTTTTGGATAAAAATGATGCCAGGATGAAGTTTTTCAATTTTTTGAATTCTTTTGCTATTTTTTTTTCGGAATTCTCTAGTTGGGGTCAGATAAAAACCGCTCAGATCGAAAACCTTTCTCTCTCCGTTTAATTTTTTGCTTTTTTTTTTTTTTTTTTTTTTTTTTTTTTTTTTTTTTTTCTGTCGAAATTCTCTAGTTGGTGTTGGGTAAAAACCGCTCGGATTGAAAACTTTTTTTTTCTTCCTTTCTCGGCCTGGCCCGACCCGTTTTGGATAGAAATAATGCCAGATGAAGTTTTTCAATTTTTTTAAAAATATTTTTGCAATTTTTTTCAGAATTTTCTGGCTGTGGTCGGGTTAAACCGCTCGGATCGAAAAAAAATTTCTCTCCCTTTCTTGGCCTGGCCCGACCTATTTTGGCTTTAAATGATGTCAGGATGAAATTTTTTAATATTTTTGCAATTTTTTCAAGAATTCCCTAGTTGGGGTCGGGATAAACCGCTCAGATCGAAAACTTTTTTTTTCTCCCTTTCTTGGCTTGGCCCAACCTATTTTGGCTTTAAATAATGCTAGGACTAGGTTTTTAAATTTTTTGAATTTTGTTGCTACTTTTTTTTTGGGAATTCTCTTGTTGCTGTCGGGTAGGAACCGCTCGAATGGAAACCTTTTTTTTCACCCTTTCTCGGTCTGGTACGACCTGGTTTGGCTTGAAATGATGCTAGGATGAAGTTTTTTAATTTTTGAATTTGTTTGCTATTTTTTTTTGTTCGGAATTCTCTCGTTTGTGTAGGGTAAAAACCGCTGGGATCGAAAACCTCTTTTTCTACCTTTCTCGGTCTAGCCCGACCCGTTTTGGCTTGAAATTGCGCTAGGCCAAATTTCTTAAGTTTTTTTAAATTTTTTTGCTATTTTTCTCGAAATTCTCTAGTTGGTGTTAGGTGAAAACCGATCAAATGGAAATTTTTTTTTTCTCCCTTTCTTGGACTGGCCCGACCTATTTTGGCATGAAATGATGCCAGGACCAGGTTTTTCTATTTTTTGGATTTTTTTGCTATTTTTTTCGTAATTCCGTAGTTGGTGTTGGGTAAAAACCGCTCGGATCGAAAACTTTTTTTTCCTTGTATCTTGGCTTAGCCAATCCTGTTTTGGCTTGATATGATGCCAGGGCAAGGTTTCTCATTTTTTTTAAAAAAATTTTTTTGGTAGTTTTTTTCGGAATTCTCTCGTTGGTGTCAGACGAAAACTGCTCGGAGCGAAAACTTTTTTTTCACCCGTTCTCAGCCTGTCCCGACCCATTATTGCTTGAAATGAAGCCAAGATGGTATTTTTTAATTTTTAAAATTTTTTTGCTTTGTTTTATCAGAATTCTCTTGGTGGTGTCGGGTAAAAACCGCTCGCACCGAAAACTTTTCTTTCTCCCGTTCTCGGCCTGGCCTGACGTTATTGCTTGAAATGATGCCATGATGTAGATTTTCAATTTTTTGAATATTTTTGCTAGTTTTTTCGGAATTCTCTATTTGGGGTAGGGTAAAAACAGCTTGGATCGAAAATTTTTTTTTATCAATTTCTCAGCCTAGCCTGACCTGTTTTGGCTTGAAACGATGCCAGGCCAAAAGTTTTCAATTTTCTGAATTTTTTTGCTAGTTTTTTTTTTTTTTTTCCAAATTCCCTAGTTGGTGTCGTGTAAAAACCGCTCGGTTCGGAAACTTTTTTTTTTTTCTCCCGTTCACAGGCTGGCCCGATCCGATATTCCTTGAAATGATGCGAAAATGAAGTTTTCCAATTTTTTGAATTTTTTTGATATATTTTTCGAAATTCTCTAGTTGGGGTGGCATAAAAATCGCTCGGATTGAAAACTTTATTTTTTCTTCCTTTCTCGTCCTGGTCCGACACGTTCTGGATAAAAATGATGTCAGGATGAATTTTTTTGAATTCTCAAGTTGGGGCCAGGTAAAAATCGCTCAGATCGAAAACCTTTCTCTCTTCGTTTCTCGGCCTGGTCTGGCCCGATTTGGCCTGAAATGATGCCAGGCCAAAGTTTTTCAATTTTTTGAATTTTTTTGCTATTTTTTTCGGAATTCCCTAGTTGGTGTCGGCTAAAAACCGCTCGGTTCGAAAACTTTTTTTTCTTCCTTTCTTGACCTGACCCGACCCGATTAGGCTTGAAATGATTCCAGGAGGAAGTTGTGAAATTTATGGAATTTTTTTGCTATCTTGTTCGGAATTCTCTAGTTGGTGTCGGGTAAAAACCGCTCGGATTGAAAAAAAATTTTCTCCCTTTCTCGGCCTGGCCTGACCTGTTTTAGCTTGAAATGTTTTCAGGCCAAAGTTTTTCAATTTTTTGAATTTCTTTGCTACTTTTCACGGAATTTTATTTTTGGGGACGGGTAAAAACCGCTCAGATAGAAACTTTTTTTCTTCCTTTCTCAGCCTAGCCCAACTCATTTTTGATAAAAAATGATGGCAGCATGAATTTTTTGAATTTTTTTGCTATCTTTTTTGGAATTCTCTAGTCGGGGTCGGGTAAAAACCGCTTGACTCGAAAACTTTTTTTCTCTCCGTTTCTTGGCTCGGCCTGGCCCGATTTGGCTTGAAATGATGCCAGGCCAAAGTTTTTCAATTTTTTGAATTTTTCCACTTTTTTTTCTTTTCGGAATTCTCTAGCTGGTGTCAGGTAAAAACCCCTCGGATCGAAAACTTCTTTTTTTCGCTTCCTCGGCCTGGCCCGACCCGATTTTGTTCCTTTCTCGATCTGGTCTGACCCATTTTGGATTGAAATGATAATAGGACAAAGTTTTTTAATTTTTTGAATTTTTTTACAATTTTTTTCGGAATTCTCTAGTTGGGGTCGAGTAAAAACTGCTCGTATTGAAAACTTTTTTTCCTTCGTTTCTCAGCCTTGCCCGACCCGTTTTGGCTTCAAATGATGCCAAGGGGAAGTTTTAAAATTTTTGGAATTTTATTGCTATTTTGTTTGGAATTCTCTAGTTCGAGTCGGATAAAAACTGCTTGGATCGAAACCTTTTTTACTCCCTTTCTAGACGTGGCCCGACCTGTTTTGGCTAGAAATGTTACCGGGATGAAGTTTTTCAATTTTTTTAATATTTTTGCAATTTTTTTCAGAATTCTCTGGTTGGGGTCGGGTTAAAACGATCATATCGAAAACTTTTTTTCTCCCTTTCTTGGCCTGGCCCAACCTATTTTGGTTTTAAATGATGCCAGGATGAAGTTTTTTTTTTAATATTTTTGCAATTTTTTCCGCAATTCTCTAGTTGGTATCGGGATAAACCACTCGGATCGAAATCTTTTTTTTCCCCATTTCTTGGCCTGGCCTAACCTATTTTGGCTTTAAATAATTCCAGGACCAAGATTTTGAATTTTTTTGCTACTTTTTTTTTTAAATTCTCTTGTTGCTGTCGGGTAGAAACAGCTCGAATGGAAAACCTTTTTTTCACTATTTCTCGGTCTGGTACGACCCGCTTTGACTTGAAATGATGCCAGGCCAAAGTTTTTCGATTTTTTTAATTTATTTGCTATTTTTCTAGAAATTATCTAGTTGGTGTCAGGTAAAAACCGCTCAGATCCAAAACTTTTTTTTCTCCCTTTCTCGGATTGGCCCGACCTATTTTGGTATGAAATGATGCCAGGACCAGGTTTTTGGATTTTTTTTGCTATTTTTTTCGGAATTCTCTAGTTGGTGTCGGGTAAAAACCGCACGGATCGAAAACTTTTTTTTATTCGTATCTCGGCCTAGCCAGACCCGTTTTGGCTTGGAATGATACCATGATAAAGTTTTCCAGTTTTTTGAATATTTTTGCTATTTTTTTTTCCGGAATTCTCTATTTGGGGTAGGGTAAAAACGGCTCGGATCGAAAACATATCTTTCTCCCTTTCTCGGTCTAGCCCGACCCGTTTTGGCTTGAAATTGCGCCAGGCCAAAGTTTTTCAAATTTTTTTGCTATTTTTCTCGAAATTGACTGGCCAAACCTATTTTGGCATGAAATGGTGTCAGGACCAGGTTTTTCTATTTTTTGGATTTTTTTGCTATTTTTTTTGTAATTCCCTAGTTGCTGTTGGGTAAAAGCCGTTCGGATCAAAAACTTTTTTTTCCTCGTATCTCGGCTTAGCCAGTCTCGTTTTGGCTTGAAATGATGCCAGGGCAAGGTTTCTCATTTCTTTAAAAAAGAAATTTTTGCTACTTTTTTTCAGAATTCTCTAGTTGGTGTCCGATGAAAACTGCTCGGAGCGAAAACTTTTTTTTCACCCGTTCTAAGCCTGTCCCGACCCGTTATTGCTTGAAATGAAGCCAAGATGGTGTTTTTGAATTTTTTTTTGCTTTGTTTTCTCGGAATTCTCTATGTGGTGTCAGGGAAAAACCGCTCGCACCGAAAACTTTTCTTTCTCCCATTCTCGGCCTGGCCTGACGTAATAGCTTGAAATGATGCCATGATGAAGTTCTTCAATTTTTTGAATTCTTTCGCTATTTTTTTTCGGAATTCTCTAGTTGGGGTCAGGTAAAAATCGCTCAGATCGAAAACCTTTCTCTCTCCGTTTCTCGGTGTGACTTGGCCCGATTTTCTGAATTTTTTTGCTATTCTTTTCAGAATTCTCTAGTTGGGGTCGGGTAAAACCGCTCGGATGGAAAACTTTTTTCCTCTCCTACTCGGCCTGGTCCCACCCACTTTGCCTTGAAATGATGCCATGTGGAGGTTTTTAAATTTTTTAACTATTTTTTTTTTCGGAACTCTCTAGTTGGTATCGGGTAAAAACCGCTCGGTTTGAAAACTTTTTTTTCCTCCTTTCTCAACCTGGTCCGACCCGATTAGGCTTGAAATGATTCCAGGCGGAAGTTTTGAAATTTATGGAATATTTTTGCTATTTTGTTCGGAATTATCTAGTTGGTGTCTGGTAAAAGCCACTGATTGAATATATTTTTTCACCCTTTCTCACCTGGCCTGACCCGTTTTAGCTTGAAGTGTTTTCAGGCCAAAGTTTTTCAATTTTTTGAATTTCTTTGCTACTTTTCACGGAATTTTCTTGTTGTGATCGGGTAAAAACCGCTTGGATCGAAACTTTTTTTCTTCCTTTCTCGACCTGGCCTGACTCGTTTTTGATAAAAATGATGGGGGCGTGAATTTTTTGAATTTTTTTGCTATCTTTTTTGGAATTCTCTAGTTGGGGTCGGGTAAAAGCTGCTCATATCGAAAACTTTTTTTCCTTCATTTCCCGGCCTTGCCCGACCCGTTTTGGCTTCAAATGATGCCAAGAGAAAGTTTTAAAATTTGTGGAATTTTATTGCTATTTTGTTCGGAATTCTCTAGTTCGAGTCGGGTAAAAACTGCTTGGATCGAAATCTATTTTTTCTCCCTTTCTTGACCTGGCCCAACCTATTTTGGCTTTAAATAATGCCAGGACCAAGTTTTTAAATTTTTTGAATTTTTTTGCTACTTTTTTTTCGGAATTCTCTTGTTGCTGTCGGGTAGAAACCGCTCCAATGGAAAACTTTTTTTTTTTCACTCTTTCTCAGTCTGGTACGAACTGCATTGGCTTGAAATGATGATAGGATGACGTTTTTTTTTTTTTTTTTTTTTTTTTTCGGAATTCTCTCGTTTGTATCGGGTAAAAACCGCTTGGATCGAAAACCTTTTTTTCTCCCTTTCTCGGTCTAGCCCTACCCGTTTTGGCTTGAAATTGCGCCAGGCCAAAGTTTTTCGATTTTTTTTTAATTTTTTTGCTATTTTTCTCGAAATTATCTAATTGGTGTCAGGTATAAACCGCTCAGATCGAAAACTTTTTTTGCTCCCTTTCTCGGACTGACCCGACCCATTTTGGCATGAAATGATGTCAGGACCAGGTTTTTGTATTTTTTGGATTTTTTTTCGGAATTCTCTAGTTGGTGTCGGGTAAAAACCGCTCGGATCGAAAACTTTTTTTTCTTCGTATCTCGTCCTAGCCAGACCTGTTTTGGCTTGAAATGATGCCAGGGCAAAGTTTGTCATTTTTTTTTTTTTGAATTTTTTTGCTATTTTTTTTTCGGAATTCTCTAGTTGGTGTCGGAGGAAAACCGCTCGGAGCGAAAACTTTTTTTCCACCTGTTCTCAGCCTGTCCCGACCCATTATAGCTTGAAATGATGCCAAGATGGTGTTTTTTAATTTTTTGAAAAAACCACTTGCACCGAAAACTTTTCTTTCTCCTGTTCTTGGCCTGGCCTGACGTTAGCTTGGAATGATGCCGTGATGAATTTTTTCAATTTTTTTGCTACTTTTTTTTCGGAATTCTCTATTTGGGGTAGGGTAAAAACAGCTTGGATCGAAAACCTTTTTTTTTTTTTTTTTTTTTTTTTTTTTTTTTCAGTTTCTCGGCCTGGCCCGACCTGTTTTGGCTTGAAATGACGCCAGGCAAAAAGTTTTCAATTTTTTTTTTTTTTTTTTTTTTTTTTTTTTTTTTTTTTTTTTTTTTTCAGAATTCTCTAGTTGGTGTCGGGTAAAAACTGCTTAAATCGAAAACTTTTTTTTTTTTCTCCCGTTCTTGGCCTGGCCCGACCCGATATTCGTTGAAATGATGCTGAGATGAATTTTTTCAATTTTTTGAATTCTTTTGCTATTTTTTTTCGGAATTCTCTAGTTGGGGTCAGGTAAAAATCGCTAAGTTAGAAAACTTTTTTTTTCTTCCTTTCTCGACCTGGCCTGACACGTTTTGGATAAAAATGATGCCAGGATGAATTTTTTCAATTTTTTGAATTCTTTTGCTATTTTTTTCGGAATTCGATATTTTTTTTTTTTTTTTTTTTTTTTTCGGAATTCATAGTTGGTGTCGGGTAAAAACCGCTGGGATCGAAAACTTTTTTTTCTTCCTTTCTCAGCCTGGCCTGACCCGTTTTGGATAGGAATGATGTTAGGATGAATTTTTTCAATTTTTTGAATTTTTTTGCTTTTTTTTTTTTTTTTTTCAGAATTCTCTAGTTGGGGTCGGGTAAAACCGCTCAGATGGAAAACTTTTTTTTCTCTCCAACTCGGCCTGGTCCGACCCGCTATGGGTTGAAATGTTGCCATGAGGAAGTTTTTAAATTTTTTGAATTTTTCTGCAACTTTTTTTTTCCGAATTCTCTAGTTGGTGTTGGGTAAAAATCGGTCGGATTGAAAACCTTTTTTTCTCCCTTTCTCAGCCTAGCCCGACCCGATTTGGTTTGAAATGATGCCAGGCCAAAGTTTTTCATTTTTTTTTTTTTTTTTTTTTTTTTTCAGTTTCTCGGCCTGGCTCGACCTGTTTTGGCTTGAAATGACGCCAGGCAAAAAGTTTTCAATTTTTGAATTTTTTTTGCTAGTTTTTTTTTTTTTTCAGAATTCTCTAGTTGATGTCGTGTAAAACCGCTCAGATGGAAAACTTTTTTTTCTCTCCAACTCGGCCTGGTCCGACCAGCTATGGGTTGAAATAATGCCATGAGGAAGTTTTTAAATTTTTTGAATTTTTCTGCTATTTTTTTTTTTCCGAATTCTCTAGTTGGTGTTGGGTACAAATCGCTCGGATTGAAAACCTTTTTTTCTCCCTTTCTCAGCCAAGCCCGACCCGATTTGGTTTGAAATGATGCCAGGCCAAAGTTTTTCATTTTTTTTTTTTTCCCGGAATTCTCTAGTTGGTATCGCGTAAAAACCGCTCGGTTCGAAAACTTTTTTTTCTTTCTTTCTCAGCCTGACCTGACCCGTTTTGGATAGGAATGATGTTAGGATGAATTTTTCAATTTTTTTTTTTTTTTTTTTTTTTTTTTTTTTCAGAATTCTCTTGTTGGGGTCGG
Organism: Quercus cerris; assembly: GCA_963669245.1. Lineage (NCBI taxonomy): Eukaryota > Viridiplantae > Streptophyta > Magnoliopsida > Fagales > Fagaceae > Quercus > Quercus cerris. The sequence continues at coordinate 51,010,841 of OY770011.1, forward strand.
GTAAAACCGTTCAGGTGGAAAACTTTTTTTTTCTCTCCAACTCGGCCTGATCCGACCCGCTATGGGTTTAAATAATGCCATGAGGAAGTTTTTAAATTTTTTGAATTTTTCAGCTATTTTTTTTTTTCCGAATTCTCTAGTTGGTGTTGGGTAAAAATCGCTCGAATTGAAAACCTTTTTTTCTCCCTTTAGCCTAGCCCGACCCGATTTGGTTTGAAATGGTGCCAGGCCAGAGTTTTTCATTTTTTTGTTTTTTTTTTTTTTTTTCCTGAATTCTCTAGTTGGTATCGCGTAAAAACCGCTCGGTTCGAAAACTTTTTTTTCTTCCTTTCTCAGCCTGGCCTGACCCGTTTTGGATAGGAATGATGTTAGGATGAATTTTTTGAATTTTTTAGCTATTTTTTTTTTTTTTTTTCAGAATTTTCTAGTTGGGGTCGGGTAAAACCGCTCAGATGGAAAACTTTTTTTTCTCTCCAACTCGGCCTGGTCCGACCCGCTATGGGTTGAAATAATGCCATGAGGAAGTTTTTAAATTTTTTGAATTTTTCTGCTTTTTTTTTTTTTTCCGAATTCTCTAGTTGGTGTTGGGTAAAAATCGCTCGGATTGAAAACCTTTTTTTCTCTCTTTCTCAGCCTAGCCCGACCCGATTTGGTTTGAAATGATGCCAGGCCAAAGTTTTTTTTTTTTTTTTTTTTTTTTTTTTTTTTTTTTTTTTTTTTTTTTTTTTTTCGGAATTCTGTAGTTTGTGTCGGGTAAAAACCGCTCGGATCGAAAACTTTTTTTTCTTCGTATCTCGGCCTAGCCAGACCTGTTTTGGCTTGGAATGATGCCAGGGCAAAGTTTGTCATTTTTTTTTTGAATTTTTTTGCTATTTTTTTTCGGAATTCTCTAGTTGGTGTCGGACGAGAACCGCTCGGAGCGAAAACTTTTTTTCCACCTGTTCTCAGCCTGTCCCGACCCATTATAGCTTGAAATGATGTCAAGATGGTGTTTTTTAATTTTTTGAATTTTTTTGCTAGGTTTTTTCAGTATTCTCTAGGTGGTCTCGGGAAAAAACCGCTTGCACCGAAAACTTTTCTTTCTCCTGTTCTTGGCTTGGAATGGTGCCATGATGAATTTTTTCAATTTTTTTGCTATTTTTTTTTTCGGAATTCTCTATTTGGGGTAGGGTAAAAACAGCTCGGATCGAAAACCTTTTTTTTTTTTTTCAGTTTCTCGGCCTGACGCGACCTGTTTTGGCTTGAAATGATGCCAGGCAAAAAGTTTTCAATTTTTTAATTTTTTTTTGCTAGTTTTTTTTTTTCAGAATTCTCTAGTTGGTGTCGTGTAAAAACCGCTCAGATGGAAAACTTTTTTTTTCTCTCCAACTCGGCCTGGTCCGACCAGCTATGGGTTGAAATAATGCCATGAGAAAGTTTTTAAATTTTTTGAATTTTTCAGCTATTTTTTTTTTTCCGAATTCTCTAGTTGGAGTTGGGTACAAATCGCTCGGATTGAAAACCTTTTTTTCTCCCTTTCTCAGCCTAGCCAGACCCGATTTGGTTTGAAATGATGCCAGGCCAAAGTTTTTCATTTTTTTTTTTTTCCTGGAATTCTCTAGTTGGTATCGCGTAAAAACCGCTCGGTTCGAAAACTTTTTTTCTTCCTTTCTCAGCCTGACCTGACCCGTTTTGGATAGGAATGATGTTAGGATGAATTTTAATATTTTTTTTTTTTTTTTTTTTTTTTTTTTTTCAGAATTCTCTTGTTGAGGTCGGGTAAAACCGCTCAGATGGAAAACTTTTTTTTCTCTCCAACTCGGCCTGGTCCGACCAGCTATGGGTTGAAATAATGCCATGAGGAAGTTTTTAAATTTTTTGAATTTTTCTGCTATTTTTTTTTTCCGAATTCTCTAGTTGGTGTTGGGTACAAATCGCTCGGATTGAAAACCTTTTTTTCTCCCTTTCTCAGCCTAGCCCGACCCGATTTGGTTTGAAATGATACCAGTCCAAAGTTTTTCATTTTTTTTTTTTCCCGGAATTCTCTAGTTGGTATCGCGTAAAAACCGCTCGGTTCGAAAACTTTTTTTTCTTCTTTTCTCAGCCTGACCCGACCCGTTTTGGATAGGAATGATGTTAGGATGAATTTTTCAAATTTTTTTTTTTTTTTTTTTTTTTCAGAATTCTCTTGTTGGGGTCGGGTAAAACAGTTCAGGTGGAAAACTTTTTTTTTCTCTCCAACTCTGCCTGATCCGAGCCGCTATGGGTTTAAATAATGCCATGAGGAAGTTTTTAAATTTTTTGAATTTTTCTGCTATTTTTTTTTTTTCCGAATTCTCTAGTTAGTGTTGGGTAAAAATCGCTCGGATTGAAAACCTTTTTTTCTCCCTTTCTCAGCCTAGCCCGACCCGATTTGGTTTGAAATGATGCCAGGCCAGAGTTTTTCATTTTTTTGCTTTTTTTTTTTTTCCTGAATTCTCTAGTTGGTATCGCGTAAAAACCGCTCGGTTCGAAAACTTTTTTTTCTTCCTTTCTCAGCCTGGCCTAACCCGTTTTGGATAGGAATGATGTTAGGATGAATTTTTTCAATTTTTTGAATTTTTTTGCTATTTTTTTTTTTTTCAGAATTCTCTAGTTGGGGTCGGGTAAAACCGCTCGGATGGAAAACTTTTTTTTCTCTCCAACTCGGCCTGGTCCGACCCGCTATGGGTTGAAATATTGCCATGAGGAAGTTTTTAAATTTTTTGAATTCTGCTACTTTTTTTTTCCGAATTCTCTAGTTGGTGTTGGGTAAAAATCGGTCGGATTGAAAACCTTTTTTTCTCCCTTTCTCTACCTTGCCCGACCCGATTTGGTTTGAAATGATGCCAGGCGAAAGTTTTTCATTTTTTTTTTTTTTTTTTTTTTTTTTTTTTTTTTTTTCGGAATTTTTTTAGTTGGTGTCGGGTAAAAACCGCTCGGATCGAAAACTTTTTTTTCTTCGTATCTCGGCCTAGCCAGACCTGTTTTGGCTTGGAATGATGCCAGGGCAAAGTTTGTCATTTTTTTTTTGAATTTTTTTGCTATATTTTTTCGGAATTCTCTAGTTGGTGTCGGACGAAAACCGCTCGGAGCGAAAACTTTTTTTCCACCTGTTCTCAGCCTGTCCCGACCCATTATAGCTTGAAATGATGGCAAGATGGTGTTTTTTAATTTTTTGAATTTTTTTACTAGGTTTTTTCAGTATTCTCTAGGTGGTCTCGGGAAAAAACCGCTTGCACCGAAAACTTTTCTTTCTCCTGTTCTTGGCTTGGAATGGTGCCATGATGAATTTTTTCAATTTTTTCAATTTTTTTGCTATTTTTTTTTCGGAATTCTCTATTTGGGGTAGGGTAAAAACAGCTCGGACCGAAAACCTTTTTTCTTGTTTTTTTTTTTTTTTTTTTTTTTTTTTCAATTTCTCGGCCTGGCCCGACCGTTTTTGGCTTGAAATGATGCCAGGCAAAAAGTTTTCAATTTTTTAATTTTTTTTGCTAGTTTTTTTTTTTCAGAATTCTCTAGTTGGTGTCGTGTAAAACCGCTCAGATGGAAAACTTTTTTTTCTCTCCAACTCGGCATGGTCCGACCAGCTATGGGTTGAAATAATGCCATGAGGAAGTTTTTAAATTTTTTGAATTTTTCTGCTATTTTTTTTTTTCCGAATTCTCTAGTTGGTGTTGGGTAAAAATCGCTCGGATTGAAAACCTTTTTTTCTCCCTTTCTCAGCCTAGCCCGACCCGATTTGGTTTGAAATGATGCCAGGCCAGAGTTTTTCATTTTTTTGCTTTTTTTTTTTTTCCTGAATTCTCTAGTTGGTATCGCGTAAAAACCGCTCGGTTCGAAAAAAAATTTTTCTTCCTTTCTCAGCCTGGCCTGACCCGTTTTGGATAGGAATGATGTTAGGATGAATTTTTTCAATTTTTTGAATTTTTTGCTATTTTTTTTTTTTTCAGAATTCTCTAGTTGGGGTCGGGTAAAACCGCTCAGATGGAAAACTTTTTTTTCTCTCCAACTCGGCCTGGTCCGACCCGCTATGGGTTGAAATATTGCCATGAGGAAGTTTTTAAATTTTTTGAATTTTTCTGCTACTTTTTTTTTCCGAATTCTCTAGTTGGTGTTGGGTAAAAATCGGTCGGATTGAAAACCTTTTTTTCTCCCTTTCTCTACCTTGCCCGACCCGATTTGGTTTGAAATGATGCCAGGCGAAAGTTTTCATTTTTTTTTTTTTTTTTTTTTTTTTTTTTAATTTTTCGGAATTTCTTTAGTTGGTGTCGGGTAAAAACCGCTCGGATCGAAAACTTTTTTTTCTTCGTATCTCGGCCTAGCCAGACCTGTTTTGGCTTGGAATGATGCCAGGGCAAAGTTTGTCATTTTTTTTTTGAATTTTTTTGCTATTTTTTTTCGGAATTCTCTAGTTGGTGTCGGACGAAAACCGCTCGGAGCGAAAACTTTTTTTCCACCTGTTCTCAGCCTGTCCCGACCCATTATAGCTTGAAATGGTGGCAAGATGGTGTTTTTTAATTTTTTGAATTTTTTTACTAGGTTTTTTCAGTATTCTCTAGGTGGTCTCGGGAAAAAACCGCTTGCACCGAAAACTTTTCTTTCTCCTGTTCTTGGCTTGGAATGGTGCCATGATAAATTTATTCAATTTTTTCAATTTTTTTGCTATTTTTTTTTTCGGAATTCTCTATTTGGGGTAGGGTAAAAACAGCTCGGACCGAAAACCTTTTTTCTTGTTTTTTTTTTTTTTTTTTTTTTTTTTTTTTTTTTTTTTTTTTTTTTCAATTTCTCGGCCTGGCCCGACCTGTTTTGGGTTGAAATGATGCCAGGCAAAAAGTTTTAATTTTTTAATTTTTTTTGCTAGTTTTTTTTTTCAGAATTCTCTAGTTGGTGTCGTGTAAAACCGCTCAGATGGAAAACTTTTTTTTCTCTCCAACTCGGCCTGGTCCGACCAGCTATGGGTTGAAATAATGCCATGAGGAAGTTTTTAAATTTTTTGAATTTTTTTGCTATTTTTTTTTTTTCCGAATTCTCTAGTTGGTGTTCGGTACAAATCGCCCGGATTGAAAACCTTTTTTTTCTCCCTTTCTCAGCCTAGCCCGACCCGATTTGGTTTGAAATGATGCCAGGCCAAAGTTTTTCATTTTTTTTTTTTCCCGGAATTCTCTACTTGGTATCGCGTAAAAACCGCTCGGTTCAAAAACTTTTTTTTCTTCCTTTCTCAGCCTGAAATGACCCGTTTTGGATAGGAATGATGTTAGGATGAATTTTTCATTTTTTTTTTTTTTTTTTTTTTTTTTTTTTTTTTTTTTTTTTTTTTTTCAGAATTCTCTTGTTGGGGTCGGGTAAAACCGTTCAGGTGGAAAACTTTTTTTTTCTCTCCAACTCAGCCTGATCCGACCCGCTATGGGTTTAAATAATGCCATGAGGAAGTTTTTAAATTTTTTAAATTTTCTGCTTTTTTTTTTTTTTTTTCCGAATTCTCTAGTTGGGGTTGGGTAAAAATCGCTCGGATTGAAAACCTTTTTTTCTCCCTTTCTCAGCCTAGCCCGACCCGATTTGGTTTGAAATGATGCCAGGCCAAAGTTTTTCATTTTTTTTTTTTTTTTTTTTTTTCAGAATTCTGTAGTTGGTGTCGGGTAAAAACCGCTCGGATCGAAAACTTTTTTTTCTTCGTATCTCGGCCTAGCCAGACCTGTTTTGGCTTGGAATGATGCCAGGGCAAACTTTGTCATTTTTTTTTTTGAATTTTTTTGCTATTTTTTTTCGGGATTCTCTAGTTGGTGTCGGACAAAAACCGCTCGGAGCGAAAACTTTTTTTCCACCTGTTCTCAGCCTGTCCCGACCCATTATAGCTTGAAATGATGCCAAGATGGTGTTTTTTAATTTTTTGAACTTTTTTGCTAGGTTTTTTCAGTATTCTCTAGGTGGTCTCGGGAAAAAACCGCTTGCACCGAAAACTTTTCTTTCTCCTGTTCTTGGCTTGGAATGGTGCCATGACGAATTTTTTGAATTTTTTTGCTATTTTTTTTTTTTGGAATTCTCAATTTGGGGTAGGGTAAAAACAGCTCGGATCGAAAACCTTTTTTTTTTTTTTTTTTTTTTTTTCAGGTTCTCGGCTTGGCCCGACAGGTTTTGGCTTGAAATGACGCCAGGCAAAAAGTTTTCAATTTTTTAATTTTTTTTGCTAGTTTTTTTTTTCAGAATTCTCTAGTTGGTGTCGTGTAAAACCGCTCAGATGGAAAACTTTTTTTTCTCTCCAACTCGGCCTGGTCCGACCCGCTATGGGTTGAAATAATGCCATGAGGAAGTTTTTAAATTTTTTGAATTTTTCTGCTATTTTTTTTTTTTCCGAATTCTCTAGTTGGTGTTGGGTAAAAATCGCTCGGATTGAAAACCTTTTTTTCTCCCTTTCTCAGCCTAGCCCGACCCGATTTGGTTTGAAATGATGCCAGGCCAAAGTTTTTCATTTTTTTTTTCGGAATTCTGTAGTTGTTGTCGGGTAAAAACCGCTCGGATCGAAAACTTTTTTTTCTTCGTATCTCGACCTAGCCAGACCTGTTTTGGCTTGGAATGATGCCAGGGCAAAGTTTGTCATTTTTTTTTTTAATTTTTTTGCTATTTTTTTTCGGTATTCTCTTGTTGGTGTCGGACGAAAACCGCTCGGAGCGAAAACTTTTTTTCCACCTGTTCTAAGCCTGTCCCGACCCATTATAGCTTGAAATGATGCCAAGATGGTGTTTTTTAATTTTTTGAATTTTTTTACTAGGTTTTTTCAGTATTCTCTAGGTGGTCTCGGGAAAAAACCGCTTGCACCGAAAACTTTTCTTTCTCCTGTTCTTGGCTTGGAATGGTGCCATGAGGAATTTTTTGAATTTTTTTGCTATTTTTTTTTTTTGGAATTCTCAATTTGGGGTAGGGTAAAAACAGCTCGGATCGAAAACCTTTTTTTTTTTTTTTTTTTTTTTTTTTTTCAGGTTCTCGGCTTGGCCCGACATGTTTTGGCTTGAAATGACGCCAGGCAAAAAGTTTTCAATTTTTTAATTTTTTTTGCTAGTTTTTTTTTTCAGAATTCTCTAGTTGGTGTCGTGTAAAACCGCTCAGATGGAAAACTTTTTTTTCTCTCCAACTCGGCCTGGTCCGACCCGCTATGGGTTGAAATAATGCCATGAGGAAGTTTTTAAATTTTTTGAATTTTTCTGCTATTTTTTTTTTTTCCGAATTCTCTAGTTGGTGTTGGGTAAAAATCGCTCGGATTGAAAACCTTTTTTTCTCCCTTTCTCAGCCTAGCCCGACCCGATTTGGTTTGAAATGATGCCAGGCCAAAGTTGTTCATTTTTTTTTTCGGAATTCTGTAGTTGTTGTCGGGTAAAAACCGCTCGGATCGAAAACTTTTTTTTCTTTGTATCTCGACCTAGCCAGACCTGTTTTGGCTTGGAATGATGCCAAGGCAAAGTTTGTCATTTTTTTTTTAAATTTTTTTGCTATTTTTTTCGGAATTCTCTTGTTGGTGTCGGACGAAAACCGCTCGGAGCGAAAACTTTTTTTCCACCTGTTCTAAGCCTGTCCCGACCCATTATAGCTTGAAATGATGCCAAGATGGTGTTTTTTAATTTTTTGAATTTTTTTACTAGGTTTTTTCAGTATTCTCTAGGTGGTCTCGGGAAAAAACTGCTTGCACCGAAAACTTTTTTTTCTCCTGTTCTTGGCTTGGAATGGTGCCATGATGAATTTTCTCAATTTTTTCAATTTTTTTGCTATTTTTTTTTCGGAATTCTCTATTTGGGGTAGGGTAAAAACAGCTCGGATCGAAAACCTTTTTTTTTTTTTTTTTTTTTTTTTTTTTTTTTTTTTTTTTCAGTTTCTCGGCCTGGCCCGACCTGTTTTGGCTTGAAATGACGCCAGGCATAAAGTTTTCAATTTTTTAATTTTTTTTGCTAGTTTTTTTTTTCAGAATTCTCTAGTTGGTGTCGTGTAAAACCGCTCAGATGGAAAACTTTTTTTTCTCTCCAACTCAGCCTGGTCCGACCAGCTATGGGTTGAAATAATGCCATGAGGAAGTTTTTAAATTTTTTGAATTTTTCTGCTATTTTTTTTTCCCGAATTCTCTAGTTGGTGTTGGGTACAAATCGCTCGGATTGAAAATCTTTTTTTCTCCCTTTCTCAGCCTAGCCCGACCCGATTTGGTTTGAAATGATGCCAGGTCGAAGTTTTTCATTTTTTTTTTTTTCCCGGAATTCTCTAGTTGGTATCGTGTAAAAACCGCTCGGTTCGAAAACTTTTTTTTCTTCCTTTCTCAGCATGACCTGACCCGTTTTGGGTAGGAATGATGTTAGGATGAATTTTTCAATTTTTTTTTTTTTTTTTTTTTTTTTTTTTTTTTTTTTCAGAATTCTCTTGTTGGGGTTGGGTAAAACCGTTCAGGTGGAAAACTTTTTTTTTTTCTCTCCAACTCGGCCTGATCCGACCCGCTATGGGTTTAAATAATGCCATGAGGAAGTTTTTAAATTTTTTGAATTTTTCTGCTATTTTTTTTTTTTCCGAATTCTCTAGTTGGTGTTGGGTACAAATCGCTCGGATTGAAAACCTTTTTTTCTCCCTTTCTCAGCCTAGCCCGACCCGATTTGGTTTGAAATTATGCCAGGCCAAAGATTTTCATTTTTTTTTTTTTTTTTTTTTTTTTTTTTTTTTTTTTTTTTTTCGGAATTCTGAAGTTGGTGTCGGGTAAAAACCGCTCGGTTCGAAAACTTTTTTTTCTCCGTATCTCGGCCTAGCCAGACCTGTTTTGGCTTGGAATGATGCCAGGGCAAAGTTTGTCATTTTTTTTTTGAATTTTTTTGCTATTTTTTTTCGGAATTCTCTAGTTGGTGTCGGACGAAAACCGCTCGGAGCGAAAAATTTTTTTTCCACCTGTTCTAAGCCTGTCCCGACCCATTATAGCTTGAAATGATGCCAACATGGTGTTTTTTAATTTTTTGAATTTTTTTACTAGGTTTTTTCAGTATTCTCTAGGTGGTCTCGGGAAAAAACCGCTTGCACCGAAAACTTTTTTTTCTCCTGTTCTTGGCTTGGAATGGTGCCATGATGAATTTTTTCAATTTTTTCAATTTTTTTGCTATTTTTTTTTTCGGAATTCTCTATTTGGGGTAGGGTAAAAACAGCTCGGATCGAAAACCTTTTTTTTTTTTTTTTTGTTTTCAGTTTCTCGGCCTGGCCCGACCTGTTTTGGCTTGAAATGACGCCAGGCAAAAAGTTTTCAATTTTTTAATTTTTTTTGCTAGTTTTTTTTTTTTTTCAGAATTCTCTAGTTGGTGTCGTGTAAAACCGCTCAGATGGAAAACTTTTTTTTTCTCTCCAACTCGGCCTGGTCCGACCAGCTATGGGTTGAAATAATGCCATGAGGAAGTTTTTTAAATTTTTTGAATTTTTCTGCTATTTTTTTTTTCCGAATTCTCTAGTTGGTGTTGGGTACAAATCGCTCGGATTGAAAACCTTTTTTTCTCCCTTTCTCAGCCTAGCCCGACCCGATTTGGTTTGAAATGATGCCAGGCCAAAGTTTTTTTTTTTTTTTTTTTTTTTTTTTTTTTTTTTTTTTTTTTTCGGAATTCTGTAGTTGGTGTCGGGTAAAAACCGCTCGGTTCGAAAACTTTTTTTTCTTCGTATCTCGGCCTAGCCAGACCTGTTTTGGCTTGGAATGATGCCAGGGCAAAGTTTGTCATTTTTTTTTTGAATTTTTTTGCTATTTTTTTTCGGAATTCTCTAGTTGGTGTCGGACGAAAACCGCTCGGAGCGAAAACTTTTTTGCCTGTCCCGACCCATTATAGCTTGAAATGATGCCAACATGGTGTTTTTTAATTTTTTGAATTTTTTTACTAGGTCTTTTCAGTATTCTCTAGGTGGTCTCGGGAAAAAACCGCTTGCACCGAAAACTTGTTTTTCTCCTGTTCTTGGCTTGGAATGGTGCCATGGTGAATTTTTTCAATTTTTTAAATTTTTTTGCTATTTTTTTTTTTCGGAATTCTCTATTTGGGGTAGGGTAAAAACAGCTCGGATCGAAAACCTTTTTTTTTTTTTTTTTTTTTTTTTGTTTTCAGTTTCTCGGCCTGGCCCGACCTGTTTTGGCTTGAAATGACGCCAGGCAACAAGTTTTCAATTTTTTAATTTTTTTTGCTAGTTTTTTTTTTCAGAATTCTCTAGTTGGTGTCGTGTAAAACCGCTCAGATGGAAAACTTTTTTTTCTCTCCAACTCGGCCTGGTCCGACCCGCTATGGGTTGAAATAATGCCATGAGGAAGTTTTTAAATTTTTTGAATTTTTCTGCTATTTTTTTTTTCCGAATTCTCTAGTTGGTGTTGGGTACAAATCGCTCGGATTGAAAACCTTTTTTTCTCCCTTTCTCAGCCTAGCCCAACCCGATTTGGTTTGAAATGATGCCAGGCCGAAGTTTTTCATTTTTTTTTTTTTTTTTTTTTTTTTCGGAATTCTGTAGTGGGTGTCGGGTAAAAACCGCTCGGATCGAAAACTTTTTTTTCTTCGTATCTCGGCCTAGCCAGACCTGTTTTGGCTTGGAATGATGCCAGGGCAAAGTTTGTCATTTTTTTTTAAAATTTTTTTGCTATTTTTTTTCGGAATTCTCTAGTTGGTGTCGGACGAAAACCGCTCGGAGCGAAAATTTTTTTTCCACCTGTTCTAAGCCTGTCCCGACCCATTATAGCTTGAAATGATGCCAACATGGTGTTTTTTAATTTTTTGAATTTTTTTACTAGGTTTTTTCAGTATTCTCTAGGTGGTCTCGGGAAAAAACCGCTTGCACCGAAAACTTTTTTTTCTCCTGTTCTTGGCTTGGAATGGTGCCATGATGAATTTTTTCAATTTTTTCAATTTTTTTGCTATTTTTTTTTTTTCGGAATTCTCTAGTTGGGGTAGGGTAAAAACAGCTCGGATCGAAAACCTTTTTTTATTTTTTTTATTTTTTTTTTTGTTTTCAGTTTCTCGGCCTGGCCCGACCCGTTTTGGCTTGAAATGACGCCAGGCAAAAAGTTTTCAATTTTTTAATTTTTTTGCTAGTTTTTTTTTTTCAGAATTCTCTAGTTGGTGTCGTGTAAAACCGCTCAGATGGAAAACTTTTTTTTCTCTCCAACTCGGCCTGGTCCGACCAGCTATGGGTTGAAATAATGCCATGAGGAAGTTTTTTAAATTTTTTGAATTTTTCTGCTATTTTTTTTTTTCCGAATTCTCTAGTTGGTGTTGGGTACAAATCGCTCGGATTGAAAACCTTTTTTTCTCCCTTTCTCAGCCTAGCCAGACCCGATTTGGTTTGAAATGATGCCAGGCCAAAGTTTTCCATTTTTTTTTTTTTCCCGGAATTCTCTAGTTGGTATCGCGTAAAAACCGCTCGGTTCGAAAACTTTTTTTTCTTCCTTTCTGAGCCTGACCTGACCCGTTTTGGATAGGAATGATGTTAGGATGAATTTTTCAAATTTTTTTTTTTTTTTTTTTCAGAATTCTCTTGTTGGGGTCGGGTAAAACCGTTCAGGTGGAAAACTTTTTTTTTCTCTCCAACTCGGCCTGATCCGACCCGCTATGGGTTTAAATAATGCCATGAGGAAGTTTTTAAATTTTTTGAATTTTTCTGCTATTTTTTTTTTTTCCGAATTCTCTAGTTGGTGTTGGGTAAAAATCGCTCGGATTGAAAACCTTTCTTTCTCCCTTTCTCAGCCTAGCCCGACCTGATTTGGTTTGAAATGATGCCAGGCCAAAGTTTTTCATTTTTTTTTTTTTTTTTTTTTTTTTTTTCGGAATTCTGTAGTTGGTGTCGGGTAAAAACCGCTCGGATCGAAAACTTTTTTTTCTTCGTATCTCGGCCTAGCCAGACCTGTTTTGGCTTGGAATGATGCCAGGGCAAAGTTTGTCATTTTTTTTTTGAATTTTTTTGCTATTTTTTTTTTCGGAATTCTCTAGTTGGTGTCGGACGAAAACCGCTCGGAGCGAAAACTTTTTTTCCACCTGTTCTAAGCCTGGCCCGACCCATTATAGCTTGAAATGATGCCAGCATGGTGTTTTTTAATTTTTTGAATTTTTTTACTAGGTTTTTTCAGTATTCTCTAGGTGGTCTCGGGAAAAAACCGCTTGCACCGAAAACTTTTTTTTCTCCTGTTCTTGGCTTGGAATGGTGCCATGATGAATTTTTTCAATTTTTTTGTTATTTTTTTATTCGGAATTCTCTATTTGGGGTAGGGTAAAAACAGCTCGGTTCGAAAACCTTTTTTTTTTTTTTTTTTTTTGTTTTCAGTTTCTCGGCCTGGCCCGACCTGTTTTGGCTTGAAATGACGCCAGGCAAAAAGTTTTCAATTTTTTAATTTTTTTTGCTAGTTTTTTTTTTTTTTCAGAATTCTCTAGTTGGTGTCGTGGAAAACCGCTCAGATGGAAAACTTTTTTTTCTCTCCAACTCGGCCTGGTCCGACCAGCTATGGGTTGAAATAATGCCATGAGGAAGTTTTTTAAATTTTTTGAATTTTTCTGCTATTTTTTTTTCCCGAATTCTCTAGTTGGTGTTGGGTACAAATCGCTCGGATTGAAAACCTTTTTTTCTCCCTTTCTCAGCCTAGCCCGACCCGATTTGGTTTGAAATGATGCCAGGCCAAAGTTTTCCATTTTTTTTTTTTTCCCGGTATTCTCTAGTTAGTATCGCGTAAAAACCGCTCGGTTCGAAAACTTTTTTTTCTTCCTTTCTCAGCCTGACCTGACCCGTTTTGGATAGGAATGATGTTAGGATGAATTTTTCAATTTTTTTTTTTTTTTTTTTTTTCAGAATTCTCTTGTTGGGGTCGGGTAAAACCGTTCAGGTGGAAAAAATTTTTTTCTCTCCAACTCGGCCTGATCCGACCCGCTATGGGTTTAAATAATGCCATGAGGAAGTTTTTAAATTTTTTGAATTTTTCTGCTATTTTTTTTTTTTCCGAATTCTCTAGTTGGTGTTGGGTAAAAATCGCTCGGATTGAAAACCTTTTTTTCTCCCTTTCTCAGCCTAGCCCGACCCGATTTGGTTTGTAATGATGCCAAGCCAAAGTTTTTCAATTTTTTTTTTTTTTTTCCCTGAATTCTCTAGTTGGTATCGCGTAAAAACCGCTCGGTTCGAAAACTTTTTTTTCTTCCTTTCTCAGCCTGGCCTGACCCGTTTTGGATAGGAATGATGTTAGGATGAATTTTTTCAATGTTTTGAATTTTTTTGCTATTTTTTTTTTTTTTTTTTTTTTCAGAATTCTCTAGTTGGGATCGGGTAAAACCGCTCAGATGGAAAACTTTTTTTTCTCTCCAACTAGGCCTGGTCCGACCCGCTATGGGTTGAAATAATGCCATGAGGAAGTTTTTGAATTTTTCTGCTATTTTTTTTTTCCGAACTCTCCAGTTGGTGTTGGGTAAAAATCGCTCGGATTGAAAACCTTTTTTTCTCCCTTTCTCAGCCTAGCCCGACCCCGATTTGGTTTGAGATGATGCCAGGCCAAAGTTTTTCATTTTTTTTTTTTTCCCGGAATTCTCTAGTTGGTATTGCGTAAAAACCGCTCGGTTCGAAAACTTTTTTTTCTTCATTTCTCGACCTGGCCCGACCCGATTAGGCTTGAAATGATGCCAGGAGGAAGTTTTGAAATTTATGGAATTTTTTTGCTATTTTGTTTGGAATTCTCTAGTTGGTGTCGGGTAAAAACTGGCCCGACCCAATATTCCTTGAAAAAATGCCAAGATGAAGTTTTTCAATCTTTTGAATTTTTTTGATATTTTTTTCGGAATTCTCTAGTTGGGGTTGGGTAAAAATTGCTCGGATTGAAAATTTTTTTTTCTTCCGTTCTCGACCTGGCTCGACACGTTTTGGATAAAAATTATGCCAGGATGAATTTTTTCAATTTTTTGAATTCTTTTGCTATTTTTTTCGGAATTCTGAAGTTGGGGTCAGATAAAAACCTCTCAGATCACCTTTCACTCGGATTGAAAACTTTTTTTTTCCTCCTTTCTCCGCCTAGCCCGACCTGTTTTGGATAGAAATGACGTTAGGATGAAGTATTTCAATTTTTTGAATTTTTTTGCTATTTTTTTTTAGGAATTCTCTTCTTGGGATCGAGTAATAACGTTTGGATCAAAAGCTTTTTTTTTTTCTCTCTCTTTCTTGGCCTAGCCTGATCTATTTTGTCCTGAAATGATGCCAGGACCAGGTTTTTAAGTTTTTTGAATTTTTTGGCTATTTTAATCGGAATTCTCTAGTTGGGGTCGGGTAAAACCCCTCGGATGAAAAACTTTTTTTCTCTCTTACTTGGCCTGGTCCGCCCGCTTTGGCATGAAAGGATACCAGGAGGAAGTTTTTAAATTTTTTGAATTTTTTTGCTATTCTTTTCCGAATTCTCTAGTTGGTGTCTGGTAAAAACAACTCGGATCGAAAACTTTTTTTCCTCCCTTTCTCAGCCTGGCCCGACCCGATTTGGTTTGAAATGATGTCAGGCTAATGTTTTTCATTTTTTTGCTTTTTTTTTTTTTATTTTTTTTTTCCGGTATTCTCTAGTTGGTATCGGGCAAAAACCGCTCGGTTCGAAAACCTTTTTTTCTTCCTTTCTCGGCCTGACCTTACCCGATTAGGCTTGAAATGATGCTAGTATGAAGTTTTGAAATTTATAGAATTTTTTTGCTATTTTGTTCGGAATTCTCTTGGTGGTGTCGGGTAAAAACCTTTCAGAATGAAATTTTTTTTTCTCCCTTTCTCGGCCTAGCCCGACCCGTTTTTGCTTGAAATGTTGCCAGGCCAAAGTTTTTCAATTTCTTTGCTACTTCTCTCGGAATTTTTTTGTTGGGGACGGGTAAAAACCGTTTGGCTAGAAATGATGCCAGCGTGAAGTTTTTCAATTTTTTTAATATTTATGCAATTTTTTTCAGAATTCTCTGGTTGGGGTTGGGTTAAACCGCTCGGATCGAAAAAAAATTTTCTCCCTTTCTTGGCCTGGCCCAACCTATTTTGGTTTTAAATGATGCCAGGGCCAGGTTTTTAAATTTTTTGAATTTTTTTGCTACTTTTTTTTTTGGAATTCTCTTGTTGCTGTCGGGTAGAAACCCCTCGAATGGAAAGCTTTTTTTTTTTTTTTTTTTCACTCTTTCTAGGTCTGGTACGACCTGCTTTGGTTTGAAATGATGCCAGGATGAAGTGTTTTAATTTTTGAATTTGTTTGTTATTCTTTTTTTTCGGAATTCTCTCGTTTGTGTTGGGTAAAAATCGCTCAGATCCAAAACCTTTCTTTTTCCCTTTCTCGGTCTAGCCCGACCTGTTTTGGCTTGAAATTGCGCGAAGCCAAATTTTTTTTGATTTTTTCTTTTTTAAATTTTTTTGCTATTTTTCTCGAAATTATCTAGTTGGTGTAAGGTAAAAACCGCTTAGATCGAAATTTTTTTTTCTCCCTTTCACCCTTTCTCGGTCTAGCCAGACCCGTTTTGGAGTGAAATGACGATAAGATTATGTCTTTCAATTTTTTGAATTTTTTTGCTATATTTTTTCGGAATACTCTAGGTGGTGTCGGGAAAAAATGCTCGCACCGAAAACTTTTCTTTCTCCCGTTCTCGGCCGGCCTGACGTTGCTTGAAATGAGGCCATGATAAAGTTTTTCAATTTTTTGAATATTTTTGCTATTTTTTTTCGGAATTCTCTACTTCGGGTAGGGTAAAAACAGCTCGGATCGAAAAAAAAAAAAAATTTTATCCGTCTCATGGCCTGGCCCTACCTCTTTTGGCTTGAAATGATGCCAGGCAAAAAGTTTTCAATTTTTTGAATTTTTTGGTACTTTTTTTTTTTTTTCAGAATTCTCTAGTTAGTGTCGGGTAAAACCCGCTCGGTTTGAAAACTTTTTTTTTTCTTCTTCCGTTCTCGGCCTGGCCCAACCTGATATTTTTTGAAATGACCCCAGGATGAAGTGTTTCAGTTTTTTGAATTTTTTTGATATTTTTTTCGAAATACTCTAGTTGGTGTCGGGTAAAAACCACTCGGATCGAAAACTGTTTTTTCTTTACTTCTCGGCCTGGCCCGACCCATTTTGGATAGAAATGATGCTAGGATGAAGATTTTCAATTGTTTGAATTTTTTTGTATTTTTTTTCGGTATTCTCTAGTTGGGTCGGGTAATAACGCTCGGATCATAAACTTTTTTTTTTTTTTTTCTCTTTCTTGGCCTGGCGCGATGTATTTTGTCCTGAAATGATGCCAGGGGGAGGTTTTTAAGTTTTTTGAATTTTTTTGCTATTTTAATCGGAATTTTTTAGTTTGGGTCGGGTAAATCCGCTCGGATGGAAAAGTTTTTTTTTCTCTATTTCTCGGCCTGGTCCGACCCGCGTTGGCTTGAAATTATGCAAGGATGAAGTTTTACAATTTTTTGAATTTTTTTGTTATTTTTTTTTTGGAATTCTCTAGTTGGGGTCAGGTAAAAACCGATTGTATCGAAAACGTTTTTCTCCGTTTCTTGGCCTGTCCCAATCTGTATTGGCTTAAAATGATACACGGACGAAGTTTCAAAATTTTTGAAATTTTTTTGCTATTTTGTTCGGAATTCTGTAGTTGGTGTCGACTAAAAACCTCTCGGATCGAAAAAACATTTTCTCTCTTTCTCGGCCTGGTTCAACCCGCTTTTGCTGAAAATGATGCCAGGATGAAATTTGTCAATTTTTGAATTTATTTGCTATTTTTTTTTTTTTCGGAATTCTCTCGTTGGTGTCGGGTAAGAACCGCTCGGATCAGAAACTTTTTTTTTTCTCCCTTTCTCGGCCTAGCTCGACCTGCTTTGGCTTGAAATTATGCCAGAAGGAAGTTTTTCAATTGTTTGAATTTTTTTGCTATTTTTTTTTTTCGAAATTCTCTAGTTGTTGTCGGGCAAAAACTGCTCGGATTGAAAACGTTCTTTTCCCTCTTTCTCAGCCTAGCCTAACCCATTTCAGATAAAAATGATGCCAGGATGAATATTTTAAAATTTTTTCAATTTTTTTCCTATTTTCTTTCGAAATTCTCTTGTTGGGATCAGTTAAAAACTGCTCGGATCGAAAAATTTTCTCTCTTCGTTTCTCAACCTCTCCTGACCCGATTTGGCTTGAACTGATGCTGGGACAAAGTTTTTCAATTTTTTGAATTGTTTGGCTCTTTTTTTCGGAATACTCTAGTTGGTGACGAGTAAAAACTGCTCAGATCGAAAACTTTTCTTTTCCTCTTTCTTGCCCAGGTCCGACTTGCTTTGGCTTGAAATGATGTCAGGATGAAATTTTTCAATTTTTGAATTTATTTGCTATTTGAATTTTTGAAATGGTGTCGGGTAAAAACCACTCGGATCCAAAACTTTTTTTTTTCTCCCTTTCTTGGCCTGGTGCAACCCGTTTTGGCTTGAAATTATGCTAGGCCAAAGTTTTTCTTTCTTTTTTTTTTTATAAATTTTTTGCTATTTTATTTGGAATTCTCTAGTCGGGGATCGGGTAAAGCCGCTTGGATGGAAATTTTTTCTTCTCTCTTTCTCAGCCTGACCCCACCCGCTTTGGCTTGAATTGATCCAAGGAGGAAGTTTTTAAATTTTTTGAATTTTTTTGCTATTTTTTTTTTAGGATTCTCTCGTTGGTGGCGGGCAAAAACCGCTCGGATTGAAAACTTTCTTTTCCCCATTTCTAGGCCTAGCCTGACCCATTTCGGATAAAAATGATCACAGGGTGAATTTTTTCAAATTTTTGATTTTTTTTGGTATTTTTTTTTCGGAATTCCCTAGTTGTAGTCAGTTAAAAACCCCTCGGATCGAAAAATTTTCTCTCTCCGTTTCTCTGCCTGGTCCAACCCGCTTTGGCTTGAAACGATGCCAAGATGAAGTTTTTCAATTTTTGAATTTATTTGCTATTTTTTTTTTTGGAATTCTCTCGATGGTGTCGGGTAAAAACTGCTCGGATCGAAAACTTTTTTTCTCCCTTTCTCGGTCTGGCCCAACCCGTTTTAGCTTTAAATTATGCCAGGCCATAGTTTTTCAATTTTTTGACTTTTTTGCTATTTTATTCGGTATTCTCTAGTTGGAGTCGGGTAAAACAGCTTGGATGGAAAACTTTTTTTCTCTCCTTCTCGGTCTGGCCCGACCCCCTTTGGCTTGAAATGATGCCAGGAGGATGTTTTTAAATTGTTTAAATTTTTTTGCTATTTTTTTTTTTTCGGAATTCTCTAGTTGATGTCGGATAAAAACTGCTCAGATTGAAAACTTTCTTTTCCCTCTTTCTCAACCTAGCCTGACCCATTTCGGATAAAAATGATGCCAGGAAGAATTTTTTCGATTTTTTTGCTATTTTCTTTCGGAATTCTCTAGTTGGGATCGGTTAAAAACCGCTCGGATCAAAAACTTTTCTCTCTCCGTTTCTCCACCTCGCCTGACCCGATTTGGCTTGAAATGATGCCTGGACAAAGTTTTTCAATTTTTTGAATTGTTTTGCTCTTTTTTACGGAATTGTCCAGTTGGTGTCGAGTAAAAACTGTTCGGATCGAAAATTTTTCTTTCTCTCTTTCTTGCCCTGGTCTGACCCGCTTTGGCTTGAAATGATGTTAGGAGGAAGTTCTTAAATTTTTTTGCTATTTTTTTTCAGGACTCTCTAGTTGGTGGCGGGTAAAAACCGCTCGGATTGAAAACTTTCTTTTCCCCCTTTCTCGGCTTGGCCAGAACCGTTTTGGATAAAAATGATGCCAGTATTAATTTTTTCAATTTTTTTTGCGGACTTCTCTAGTTGGTGTCGGGTAAAAACCGCTCGAATCGAAAACTTTTTTTTCTTCCTTTCTCTGCCTGGCCCGACCCATTTTGGATAGAAATGATACTAGGATAAAGTTTTTGAATTTTTTTGCCATTTTGTTTGGAATTCTCTAGTTGGTGTCGACTAAAAACTTCTCGGATCGAAATTTTTTTTTTTTCTCTTTCTCAGCCTGGTTCGAACCGCTTTGGCTGGAAATGATGCGAATGAAGTTTTTCAATTTTTGAGTTTATTTTCTATTTTTTTTTTCAGAATTCTCTCGTTGCTGTCGGGTAAAAACCACTTGAATCTAAAACTTTTTTTTTTCTCCCTTTCCTGGCCTGGCGCAACCTGTTTTGGCTTGAAATTATGCTAGGCCAA
Organism: Quercus cerris; assembly: GCA_963669245.1. Taxonomy (NCBI): domain Eukaryota; kingdom Viridiplantae; phylum Streptophyta; class Magnoliopsida; order Fagales; family Fagaceae; genus Quercus; species Quercus cerris. Next base: position 51,029,976 of record OY770011.1, read on the forward strand.
AGTTTTTCATTTTTTTTTATCAATTTTTTGCTATTATATTCGGAATTCTCTAGTCGGGATCGGGTAAAGCTGCTTGGATGGGAATTTTTTTTTTCTTCTCTCTTTCTCGGCATGGCCCAACCCGCTTTGGCTTCAAATGATGCTAAGAGGAAGTTTTTAAATTTTTTGAATTTTTTTACTATTTTTTTTTTCAGTATTCTCAGGTTGGTGGCGGGTAAAAATTACTCGGATTGAAAACGTTCTTTTCCCCCTTTCTTGGCCTAGCCTGACCCATTTCGGATAAAAATGATCACAGGGTGAATTTTTTTCAAAATTTTGAATTTTTTTGGTATTTTTTTTCGGAATTACCTAGTTGTGGTCAGTTAAAAACCGCCCGGATCGAAAATTTTTCTCTCTCCGTTTCTTGGCCTGGCCCGACCCGATTTGGCTTCAAATGATGCCAGGACAAAGCTTTTCAATTTTTCGAATTTTTTTGCTCTTTTTTTCGGAATTATCTAGTTGGTGTGAAGTAAAAACCGCTCGGATCGAAAACTTTTTTTTTCTCTCTTTCTTGGCCTGGTCCGACCTGCTTTGGCTTGAAATGATGCCAAGATGAAGTTTTTCAATTTTTGAATTTATTTGCTATTTTTTTTTTTTGGAATTCTCTCGCTAGCGTCGGGTAAAAACTGCTCGGATCGAAAACTTTTTTTTCTTCCTATCTCGGCCCGGCCCAACCCGTTTTAGTTTGAAATTATGCCAGGCCAAATTTTTTCAATTTTTTGAATTTTTTTGCTATTTTATTCAGAATTCTCTAGTCGGAGTCGGGTAAAACAGCTTGGATGGAAAACTTTTTTTCTCTCTCTCTTGGCCTGGCCCGACCCCCTTTGGCTTGAAATGATGCCAGGAGGAAGTTTTTAATTTTTTTTAATTTTTTTGCTATTTTTTTCGGAACTCTCTATTTGGTGTCGGGCAAAAACCGTTTTGCCTTGAAATGATGCCAGGACAATGAGTTTCAATTTTTTGAATTTTATTGGAATGCTCTAGTTGGGGTCGAGTAAAAACCGCTCGAATCGAAATGTTTTTTTTTTCCCAATTTTTAGCCTGGGCCGACCCGTTTTGGTGTGAAATGATAGCAGGACGAAGGTTTTCATTTTGTAAATTTTTTTGGGAATTCTTTAGTCAGGGTCGGGTAAAAACCACCTGGATCGAAATTTTTTTTTTGCCCGTCTCAGCCTGTTTTGGCTTGAAATAATGCCACAATGATGTTTGTTAAATTTTTTTTTTTTTAATTTTTTGAATTTTTTTCAGAATTCTCTAGTTTAGGTCGGGAAAAAGCTGCTCGGATCGAAAACTTTTTTTGCTGTCTTTCTCGACCTGTCCCGTCCTGTTTTGGCTGCAAATAATGCTGGAACTACGTTTTTCAAATTTTTTAGTATGTTTTTTGGAATTCGCTGGTTTGCTTAGGGTGAAATACGCTCGGATCGAAAACGTCTTTCTTGGCCTATTCCAGCCCGTTTGGGCTTGAAATATTGCCAGGATGATGTTTTTCAATTTTTTGAATTTTTTGGCTATTTTTTTGGGAGTTCTGTAGTTTGCTTAGGGTAAAAACTGGTCGACTCTAAAACGGTTTTTTCCCTCTTGCTAGGTCTGTCCCAGCCCGTTATGGCATAAAATAATGCCAGAATGAAGTTTGTCAAATTTTTTTTTTTTTAATTTTTTTGCTATTTTTTTTAAAAAAAATAATTCTCTAGCCTGGGGCGGGTAAAAATCGCTTGGATTGGAAACTTTTTTTCCGCCATTTCTAGGCTTGTCCTAGCCTGTTTTGGTGTGAAATAATGCAAGAATGATGTTTGTCAATTTTATTTTTTTAATTTTTTTGCAATTTTTGTTTTTGAAATTCTCTAGTTTGGGGCGGGTAAAAATTGCTCGGATCGAAAACGTTTTTTCTGGTATTTCTAGGCCTGTCCAGGCCCACTTTGGCATGAAATAATGCCAGAATGATGTTTGTCAATTTTTTTAATTTTTTTGCTATTTTTTTTTTCTAAATTCTCTAGTTTGGGTCGGGTAAAAACTGCACGGATTGAAAACTTTTTTTTCACTTTTTCTCGGCCTGTCCTAACCCGTTTCGACTTGAAATAATGTCGAATGATGTTTTCCAATTTTTTGAATTTTTTGGTTTTTTGATTTTTTGATTTTTTTCAGAATTCTCTAATTTGTGTTGCGCAAAAACCGCTCGGATTGAAAACTTTTATTTCACACTTTCTCGGTCTGTCTAGGCCCCATTTGACTTGACATAATGCCGGAATGATGTTTTCTAGTTTGGAGCAGGTAAAATAGCTCGGATCAAAAACTTTTTTTCCGCTGTTTCTATGTTTGTCCTAGCCCGTTTTGGAATGAAATAATGCCAAAATGATTTTTGTCAAATTTTTTAATTTTTTAACTGTTTTTTTTTTTTCGAAATTCTCTAGTTTGGGCTGGGTGAAAAATGCTCAGATCGAAAACTTTCTTTTCACTCTTTCTTTGCCTGTCCCGACCCGTTTTGACTTGAAATAACGCCGGTCCTGGCCCGTTTCGATTTGCAATAATGTGGGAATGATGTTTTCCAATTTTTTGGTTTTTTTTTTTTGGAATTCTCTAGTTTGTGTTGTGAAAAGACCGCTAAGATCAAAAACTATGTTTTCGCTCTTTCTCGGCCTAGCCCGGCCAGTTCTGTCTTGAAATAATGCCGGAGCTATGTTTTTGAATTTTTTTGGCTATTTTTTTTCGGAATTCTCTAGTTTGTGCCAGATAAAAACCGCTCGGATCGAAAAATATTTTTCTCTCTTTGTTGGCTTGTCCCAGCCTGTTTTGGCTTGAAATAATACCGGAACTATATTTTTCAATTTTTTGAATTTTTTTGCTATTTTTTTTTGGGAATTCTCTAGTTTGTGTTGAGTAAAAACTAGTAAGATCGAAAACTATTTTTTCTCTCTTTCTCAGCTTGTCCCAGCCTTTTGGCTTGAAATAATGCCAGTGCTATGTCTCTAGTTTGGGTCGGAAAAAAACCGCTCGGATCGAAATTTTTTTTTTTCCCCTCTTTCTCGGCCTATCCCATCCCGTTTTGGCTTAAAATAATGCTGGAACTATGTTTTTTTTAATTTTTAATTTTTTTTTTTTTTTTTTGGAATTCTCTGGTTTGCTTAGGGTAAAATACGCTTGGATCAAAAACGTCTTTCTTGGCCTATTCCAGCCCGTTTTGGCTTGAAAAAATGTCAGGATGATGTTTTTCAATTTTTTGAATTTTTTGGCTATTTTTTTTTTGGAATTCTCTAGTTTGCTTAGGGTAAAAACCGCTCGGATCTAAAACGGTTTTTTCCCTCTTGTTAGGCCTGTCCCAGCCTGTTTTGGCATAAAATAATGCCAGAATGATGTTTGTCGATTTTTTTTTTAAATTTTTTTGCTAATTTATTATTATTATTTTTTTTAATTTTCTAGTTTGAGGTGGGTAAAAATCGCTTTGATCAAAAACTTTTTTTCCGTAGTTTCTAGGCTTGTCCTAGCCCGTTTTGGCATAAAATAATGCCAGAATGATGTTTGTGAATTTTTTGTAATTTTTTTTTGAAATTCTCTAGTTTGGGGCGGGTAAAAATTGCTCGGATCGAAAACGTTTTTTCTGCTATTTCTAGGCCTGTCCTGGCCCGTTTTCGCATGAAATAATGCCAGAATGAAGTTTCTGAATTTTTTTGCTTTTTTTTTTTGAATTCTCTAGTTTGGGTCGGGTAAAAACCTTACGGATAGAAAACTTTTTTTTTTTTTTTTTTTTTTTTTTTTTTTTTTTTTTTCACTCTTTCTTAGCTTGTCCTAACCCGTTTTTGCTTGAAATAATGTCGAATGATGTTTTCCAATTTTTTGAGTTTTTTGGCTATTTTTTTTATCAGAATTCTCTAGTTTGGGCCGAATAAAAATCGCATGGATCGAAAACTTTTTTTTTTTTTTTTTTTTTTTTTTTTTTCACTCTTTCTTGGCTTGTTCTGACTCGTTTTGTCTTGAAATAATGTCGGAATGATGTTTTCCAATTTTTTGGACATCATTTTCGGAATTCTCTTGTTTGTGTCAAATAAAAACCACTCGGATTGAAAACTTTTTTTTTTCCCTCTTTCCTGGCCTTTCTCTGTTCGTTTTGGCTTGAATAATGCCCTAATAATGTTTGTCAATTTTTTGAATTTTTTTGCTATTTTGTTAGGAATTTTGTAGTTTTTGTCGGGTAAAAACCGCTCGGATCGAAAATATTTTTTTTCTCTTTCCCAGCCTGTCCTAGCCCGTTTTGACTTGAAATAATGCCAGAACAATGTTTTCCAATTTTTTGAATTTTTTGGTTTTTTTTTTTTTCAGAATTCTCTAGTTTGGTTAGGGTAAAAACCACTCGGATCGAAGACATATTTTTCCCTCTTTCAATGCCTGTCCCGGCCCATTCTGGCTTGATATAATGTCAGAATGATGTTTGTCAAATTTTTTTTTTTTTTTTTTTTAATTTTGTTGCTTTTTTTTTTTTTGGAATTCTCTTGTTTGGGACAGGTAAAGACCGCTCGGATCAAAAACTTTTTTTTTACTGTTTCCGGCCTGTCTGACCCGTTCCGGCTTGGAATAATGCCAAAATGATGTTTGTTAAGTTTTATTAATTTTTTTGCAATATTTTTCGGTAAGTCTTGTAATGTTTTAGTCTCTGGGAGGGAATTAGAAGCAAATCTTATGTTGCTGGATATGTTTGAGTTTGATATGATTTTAGGGATGGATTGGTTATCTTACTTTTTATGCTTCCATAGAGTGTTTTGGGAAGAAGGTAATATTTAGAATTCTTGGGGAGCCACAATTCTTCTTTGAGGGAGATTGTGTGGTGAAACCACCTTTATTGGTTTCAGCTATGCTGGCAAGACGATTGCTTAGAAAGGGTTGTGAAGGGTTCCTTGTTTGTGCTTTGAAGGGTGATAAAATAGAATTAAAAGTTGAAGACATCCCAGTGCTGAAAGAGTTTCCAGATGTGTTCTCTGAGGACTTACCTGGATTACCCCCTGACAGAGAGGTTGAGTTCACTATTGACCTAGTACCTAGTATTGGCCTAATTTCCAAAGCACCTTATAGAATGGCCCCTACAGAGCTCAAAGAATTGAAGGAGCAATTGCAAGAATTGCTTGATAAAGGCTTTATTCAGCCTAATGCTTCCCCTTGGGGTGCTCCAGTGTTGTTTGTTAAGAAGAAGGATGGTAGTATACAGTTGTGCATTGACTATAGGGAGTTGAATAAGGTAACCATAAGAAACAAATACCCTTTGACACTAATTGATGATTTTTTTGATCAGCTTCAATGCGCTCAAGTCTTCTCTAAAATTGACTTGAGATCAGGTTATCATTAGTTGAGAGTTAAGGAAGATGACATACCAAAGACAGCCTTTCGAACTAGGTATGGTCATTATGAGTTCTTAGTGATGCCTTTTGGTCTGACTAATGCTCCAGCTGTTTTTATGGAGTTGATGAATAGGGTATTTCATAAGTACTTGGATCGATTTGTTATTGTTTTCATACATCTTGGTTTACTCTAAAAGCCAAGAAGAGCATGAGGAACATTGGAGAATGGTTTTGCAAATTTTAAGAGACAAGTAGTTGTATCCTAAATTGAAGAAGTGTGAGTTCTAGTTGAATCAAGTGGTGTTCTTAGGACATGTGATCTCTAGAGATGGAATTACAGTGGATCCTAGTAAGATTGAAGCTATAGTTAATTGGGTTGTCCCTACTAATGTAAGTGAGGTAAGAAGTTTTTTGGGCCTTGCAGGTTATTATAGAAGATTTGTGGAAGGATTTTCTAGTATTGCCACTCCCTTGACTCGATTTACCCGAAAAAATGCAAAGTTTGACTGGACAGAAGAATGTGAAAGAAGTTTCCAAGAGTTGAAGCAACGGTTGGTTTCTACACCAGTATTGACTATTCCATCTAGTTCTTGTGGTTTTGTGATATATAGTGATGCATCTCGTAAGGGTCTTGGTTGTGGTCTAATGCAACACAGGAAGGTGGTTGCTTATGCCCCTCGACAACTAAAGAATTATGAACATAATTATCCAACTCATGATTTGGAATTGGTAGCAGTGGTTTTTGCATTGAAGATTTGGAGGCATTACTTATATGGTGAGGGATGTGAAATATACACTGACCATAAAAGTTTGAGGTACATATACACTCAAAAAGAACTAAATTTGTGGCAAAGGAGATGACTAGAATTAATTCAAGACTATGACTGTTCTATAAATTACCATCCTAGTAAAGCCAACGCTGTTGCTAATGCACTTAGTTGAAAGTCGTATGGCTTCTCAGCTGCATTGTTAACTACTCAGAAGCATATTGTTGTTGATCTTTAGAAACTTGTAGTAGACATAGTAACTGGAGACTTCCAATCCTACCTGGCAAGTTTAAGTGTACAACCAACTCTAATTGATAAGATCAAAGTTGCTCAAAGTGGTGACCCTCAATTGTTGAAGATCATGGAACAAGTACGTGGTGGAAATAGACTTGATTTTAATATCTTTAATGATGGTTTTTTGAGGTTTGGTAATAGGCTTTGTGTGCCTAATGATTCATTGATTAAAAAAGAGATATTGGAGGAGGCCTATCATTTGCCTTATACAATGCATCTGAGTAGTACCAAGATGTATCATGACCTTCGAGAAGTTTATTGGTGGATCAACATGAAAAGAGAAATTGCTCAATTTGTGGAACAATGCTTGATTTGCCAGCAAGTCAAAGTGGAAGATCAGAAGCCTTCAGGGTTGCTACAACCTTTGTCTATACCTGAGAGGAAGTGGGAGTATATCACCATGGACTTTATGTATGGGTTACCAAGATCACCTAAGAATCATGATGCTATTTGGGTGGTAGTGGATAGGTTGACTAAATCTGCCCACTTCATTCCAATTAGAATGAACTACTCTCTTAACAAACTGGCTGAACTTTATCTAATTGGTTGACTAATCTCTATTTTATCTAATAGAGATTAGAGATTCACTTCAGGGTTCTAGGATAGCTTGCAAAAAGCCTTGGGTACTAAGTTGAACTTTAGTACCGCTTGCCACTCTCAAACAGATGGACATTCCGAGAGAACTATCCAAACTTTAGAAGACATGTTGAGAGCTTGTGCCTTGGATTTCAAGGGTATTTGGAATGACCATTTGACTTTGGTGGAATTTGCTTATAACAATATCTATCACTACAGTATTAAGATGGCACCTTATGAGGCTTTGTATGGGAGAAAGTGTAAATCCCCAGTTTGTTGGGATGAGGTTGGAGAGAGGAGAATCCTGGGTCCTGAGATTGTTTAAAGAACCAGTGAAAAGATTGATGTAATTCAGGAAAGATTGCGTGCAGCTCAAAGTAGACAGGAAAGTTATGCTAATCCACGGAGAAGGGAAGTGGAATTTGAAATAGGAGACATGGTTTTTATTCGAGTGGCACCTATGAAAGGAGTTATGAGGTTTGGCAAGAAGGGTAAGTTAAGCCCTAGATATGTGGAAGTGATATTATTTAATTCATTTTGGAAGTGATATTATTTTATATTATGATATTCTACAACAAAAAAAAAAAGAAAAAAAAAGAAAAAAAAAAAAGAAGGATAACTTGAATAGTTATTTTGTTGATTATTCATATTTTAACTTTTAGTCTCCTTACCAGTTAAGGAAAAGATAAGAGATTAAAACCTTTTTGGGAGTTTAAATGTTATTGGAATTCTTAGACTCCTAGCCCATCTAAACAACCTTAATATGAGTTTAGTGGGAATTAAAGTCTTGGAAGCTTATTTAAGTTTTTAGTGGGTTTTAAATTTCAGCTCAAGAGAAAACTGTTTTAACATGTAAGTAAGTTAGGGCTTCCTGCTAAAAGACGGAGAGAGAAACTGTGAGATTACAGAAGAGAAAAAAAAAATACTGCATCCGTGTGTTCAGTTATGCCTTTCTCACAAAGATCTATGAGATAATCTATAAAGCTAGTGTAGTATATTAGTCTTGCATGAACTTGTCCTTTTTGGTATGGTCTTTGTAGAGAGAGAGAGAAAGAGAGAGAGAGAGAGAGAGAGATGTCAATGCCTCGCCTCACCCATCTCAGCAACGCTCATATGAGCCAGTCGGCAGGCTCGAGGAGCTTGGGTGCTTTCTTTTTTGTGTGAAAGAGGGTCATTTTACCCCTGGTACTTGATTGGAATCTGGGTCAATTTTAAGGGATTACCAAAGGAAAGTAAAGTCGCCATGATTCATTGGGTTTTTCTAAGGTGTGATTAGTCACCTAACTCTATTTGATTTTATTACCAATCCTAGGCTAAGAAAAAGGTTGTCTTTCGTAATCTAATATGGATGGGCAAAAAATCTGGATTCTTGAGTTTGGAAGTCTAGCTACGTGTGGGGAAGGTGTTAGGTACCCCGCAACGCTTGTCCAAGGATAGTCCTTTGTTTTGGTAAAACCTTAATTTTTGGAAATTGTCAATCGAAAACAGGACATTGGCATTAGCTTTCAAGGCTTTGAACGCGTTGGGCTTTGAGGTTTGGTTTAGGAATAGGTGCGGTCGTAATCAATGTTTTCCTAGTGCATTTAAGATTTGGTGTCAAATTTCCATGGTGAAAATTCGACAACATTTCGCCTAGTTTTCATGGCGTAAATTTGGTAGGGTTTCGCCTCAGGTGCATCATAGCACGTAAAATACTATTCTTACCAAGCTTTCACTGTGAAAATACGGCAACGGAGGTGCCCTATTTTCACAGTGAAAATCTGATAGATTTCGCATTTTGTGCATTATAGCGCATTGGTAGGGTTTCGCGTTTGTGTATACGGCGTGTATTGACATGCTTGTACTGAGATGAGCCAAAGCCCTTCAAAGTATCAAGTATGTTGATGAGTGTCGCATACACAAGGAAACCAATGTCACTCAAGTGACATGAATTAGGACAATCACACTACGATGACCATGCACACAGTATAGCATGAATAGGCACCTACAGCAAATGCCTTGAGTACATACCCACACTAAAAGGCAGGAGTGCTCGTGGTCAGTGAGGGTCGCTTGCGTAACCATGAGAGTCCGTCGTACAATGTGCACAATGACCCACACATGCGTAAGCGCGCGCGCACACACACACACATGTCTACATACATCATGCATAATGCTATCAAGCAAAGCAGAAAAGTAAAGCATGCATATGCCAACGTCCCCTGGGTGTGGCCCTATAAGGTATAGGAAAAGTAAATCATACATTGCCACACCCAAGGAACACAAACTAAAGCAAGGTGTGGGAAAGATAAGAGATACGTGCCTACATCCCTAGGGTATAGCCAACAAGGTGCAAGAAAGATAAATCAGATATTACCATACCCTAGGAATGTGGCCTAAGAATGGTACATGGAGGATAAGCCTAATACAATGCTCTAGAGAAGAGGCTAAGAGAGAGGGGCAGAAAGATATAACCGCTCGAGGAGGCTAGGCCTCTAATCAAATGAAGATTTCCCTTTTTGGGCTTGCGCCTTCGTGCTTGCGTCTTTTCCCTTTTTGCTTGCACCTAGGAGGTCGTGCCCTCACTTTAAGCGTCCTTTGCTCCATTCATGTACATGTAATAAACACTAAAACAAGCCAACAGATAAGCCAAGAAAAAAGCAAAGAAGATAGAAAGCATGCAAAAAACAAACTAACAAAAGGGTCAAACGGGAGCAAATAAACATGCTAAGCACACGAAGGGGCAAGCAAAAATGTTATCAAACAAAATGTAGTGTCCTAGGAGGACAAATGTACATTTGGATTGAGTGTCCGTAGTTCCATTGTGTTGAAGTATGGACGACACACACGTGCCATCAAGCAAAGTTCCTGAAGGGACTTAGGGTCTCGTATATCAAAGACGGGTGTGAACCTGCACAAGATAGTAGGAACTAGGCTTGATGACTCAAGCAAACAAGACTCGTGCATGAATATGTAAGCAAGCGTGCAAAGATGCATAGAAATAAAGAAAGTCAATAGGGGCTCAAGCAAGCAAGGCAAGCATATCATCGCACAGAATGGAGAAAGGATATGCATAGAGCAAACCGGTGTCATGGAGATGCATCTCACAAGTGGTTACACTTGAACAATGCCACACAAGCATTGGATGTAATCACACAAGATCAAGCCCACGGAAGGCGCTAAGCATGGCAAAACCTAGAACTAGAGAAGCAAACATGGACACAAAGCATAGAAGCAAATAAGCACACACATGCATATAGGGGAATGATCCAAACCCTTTAATGTAGGCCTAGGTGTGTAGATGTAGGCTTAGACCACAGGATCTAGATCTACACCCCACCAGTATGGGCCAAAACTCAAGAAAGAGAGATATTAAGGACAAAAGGACTGCAATAGCATATGGCATAGCAACCAAATATGTAGATCCAAACATAGGCAAGATACAGGACCTAAAAAGGCATAGATCCAAGCATAGGCATGACAAAGAGCACATAAAAGCATAGATTTAAGCATAGGCATGACAAATGGCACATAAAAGCATAGATCTAGCCATAAACATGGAAACAAGCATGGAAACATGTAGGTCTAAACATAGGCATGGAAGCAAGCATAGAAACAAGTAGATCTAAACATAAGCATGGTATATAGACATATCCTAGCCCAAGAAGCCTAGGCCGACAACATCAAGGCAATAGATCATGGTAAAAAGCTGTTGGGAAATTTAGACCCCGGATGATAGAATTAGCAAGTTTTAAATCCAAGTTGTTAATTAGATTTATTATGAATAAACCTTGTTAAAACAAACTAACATCAATATCATATCAATATCATGCACAGCAGAAAAGTAAGTAAGATTAGATATGATGACCCAGGAAAACTAATGAAACAAACTAGTTTCATAATAAAAAGCTTGGGGGAAAACCTACTCGAAAAGAAATTCACTATAGTAAAGAGAATTTTCAGATCTAGTACAAAACCTTTGTTCTTAGACTCCATAATCGCCGTAGATGAACTTACAGTAGAAACTTTCTACCATTTCAGAACCTCTAAACTCTTCAATATATGAACGCCACCCTTTTTGCACGGATCCCAGTACATGATTAACTAATGATGCAAAGCTCCCAGTACGTGATTAACACACCAACTTGAAGAAGATTATTGGCTGCAAAGTTCTTCTCTCCATCAATAATGAAGATCAAGAAGCACTTAGTTACAAAACCTTAAGGCGCAAAGACACAGTAGCTTCTTTCAGAGAGAAAATGGCTCTCGGTCACTTTTTGCAAGTGTTCTCCTTCTATTCTCTTGCATGACAGCTTTTAAAATAAGCCTTATATATGTCTAGGGTTATGGGAAAACAAACCCTACACAAATATATAAGCATGAGCCGAAAATCAAATATGAAAAATTGATTTTTATAATTTTCAATAGATACAACTGTCAAGACCTCGATAAATTCAGAGATGAGAGTGTTCTTGGATGAGTTTAGGTCAAAAATCAACTCTCTTCAACTAGGGTTTTTGTTTGGAGGCATAAAGTTGTATTTTTTTGTTAAAACTAGGATTTTTAGACTCATATAAAGGGTTTTAGATGTTTGTTGAGGGTCATTTTTCTTAAAATAGGTAGAAGGCGGCCCAACCCAAAGATAGGCAGCAAAGAAGCGGCAGACTAAGTAAGACCATTAGGCCCAAGCGGCAGGAATAATGGATCACAGGCCCTTAATATAAATAAAAGGGTCTTGAGGAAGTAAGTGGGCCTAAAAGGCCCGAAAAGAGAGAAAACAGCACTCATGGGGAATATGTGGTATGGAAAAGCAAGAATGGGCCGTGGCAGGCCCAAATAAATGTAAATAAAGAAAGTAGGGGATAATGGCGAGCCCATGAACCCCAAGAATGAGAATGAGGAAATTGGGCTAGGGAAGCCCAATCGAGTTAGGAAATACCCATGGGATGCGGAGTTTGTAAATGGACTGAGAAAGTCCAAAGGAAGTGAATGGGCCGGATAGGCCCAAGTGAAAAGAAAGGGACATTGGAGCCCATAAGTGAGAACACCAGTGGCCATATTAAGCTGCTGAGGGAAAGAAAGGAATGACAGACCTGAAAAAAGGCGCAGCAGGAACAAATCGCCGCGGCAGGAAAGGCTAAGTAACGTAGTAGGAAGCCAAGACAATTAAAGAATTGGGTTAAAGAGAACGCAAAACCCAGTATGCGGTAAAGCCCAGACCCTATGGGAGCAGGAAATCAGAGTAATAGCTCGTGAAAAGCCAGAAACGGACGGCAAGCAATAAGCAAAGTTTCCAGTCCACGGCAGATGCATGAACAGCAAGCAGATTTCAGACATATGCACGCGTAAGGCCCAGGCACCACTAGTCTGTACCCAGCCAATACAGGACGTGGTGGGGTCATAGGCTAGAGGTAAGGTGGGGAGAAGGGAAGACCTGTTTTGAGGTTCCTGCTCAAGCTCTTTTGGGGGATATGTCCTGCTGGGATGGCATACCACCCAAAAGAGGCAAGATTGAGTTGGAACCAATAGGTGCATGCCATGAGGGATAGAGAGAGAGAAACATCACCGCGGCAGGAAGAGGTGCCGCGGCAGACTAACAGATAAAAAATCTTTGTCTGTAACAGGGGAACTCGCAGATGGAACAATGATGGTCGGCAAGTACGCCCAGACCAGATAAAGGTGGTTAAGGGTAGAATAGTAAAATTCGGTCGTGGCGGGCACTATAAAAAGGAAGCCTCTGTCGTGTATAGGAACAACAGGAAGGAATAGAGCAATACAACACAACGTAAAGAAAAAAACTCTGAAACATACTTAGAAAAATAGGGGAGCACAATACCAAAAACTACAATTGTGGAAATCACTAAGGAAAGATGAGAAAAGAGAGAATGATAGAGAGAAAAGAGCAAGTGTTAGTGGCATGCACCGATAGGTCCTTTCCCTTCTCTCCCTCTCAAATCCCGGCTCTCTTTTATAATCGTCCTGGGCATTGTCCATTCAGGTTCGCCTCCCTCAAACTCATTAATTTTCACGGCAGGAATTCTTTTCCTCGGAGGTTAATCGTGTTGAGAAGAGACGTTCTTCCTCCCTGACCTTACCCTTGTAGACCAAACTCGGCTTATTTCTTTTATTCGTTGATTAATCTTCATTATCATTTGCCCTTACTGTTTTATTTGTTAAAATTGTTCATATTATTGTGATTATGGATCATTTGGTCATTCACTATTAAAAGAACTATCAGGTCATTCCAGAATACATTGCTCTATTTTTGTCAATTATGTCTGCCTGTCGCAAGCTCCTCTGAAACAGTTCTGCCTGCCGCAAGTATTCTCCTGGCAGACAAGACCTAGTTTGTGCACAACTCGAACAAGTTGAGTTCTAGTTGGACTGGTCTCAACTCCCGCAACCCAAAACACTTGGGGCTACAACCGCAAAGGGGTAACCCAGCCCAACACGGTAAAAAAGACCCCTACATTAAATTGGCGACTCCGCTGGGGAGTTGAGAAATAGTCCAGGGACAAGAGCCCTCGCAAACAAATGCCTCTGAAGTCCAGGACAACATGGAATATGAGTGTTGTACCCTCGTAAGCAGAGTCCAGGCCTACAACGCCCCACCAACCACAACCTAATCAGGCGAAAGACGAGATGGGGGCTAGACCCCAGCCTCCTCCAAGAATCCCTACCGACAACGCCAACACCTTTGTGGAAGTGTTGCAGGCTCTACAACATATTCAGCAGCAAATGATGGAGACAATTCGTTAGTTAAAGACGGATAGAATAAAGGAGAAAGGGAGCCAGCATGATCCAGAGCATGCGGCAGAAGAGACACTAGTAGGAGGTGTCCCACAGAATATGGATCAACGTTTTATTACTATGGCAGAAGCAGCGGCTCTCCTGGAGCAAGAGAGAGCCAGAGGGCCAAAGGAGATATTCTACGCATGTAGACCTTCATACCCACTAAGGGTGCTCAGTAAACCATACCCCGAGAGGTATGAACCGCAAGTTTTCACACAATATGATGGTAGGAAAGGAAGTGTTGTTGAGCACGTGAGCAAGTTCATCGATACACTTGGCCCTTATGCTGCAGACGAGGACTTGTGTCTTTGAGAATGTTGAGGGTCATTTTTGTAAAGCTAGCCCAACCCAGCAAAGCAGGCAATAAGAGTGGCAGGCATAAAATAAGACTGTTAGGCCCAAGCGGCAGGAAGAATAGAACATAGGCTCATAACATGAATAAATAGGTTTTGAGGAAGCAAATGGGCCCAAAGGGCCCAGAAAGAGAGAAATGACACCCATGGGCAATGTATGGTATGAAAAGCGAGAATGGGCTGCGGCAGGCCCAAGGCAATGTAAACAAAGAAAGTAGGGGTTGATGGCAAGCCCATAAACCCCAAGGATGAGTATAAGGAGATTGGGCCAGGAAAGCCCAATCAAGTTAGTAAAAGCCCATGGGAAAGCAAAGTCAGTAAATGGGCCGAGGAAGCCCAAGGAAAGTAAAAGGGTCGCAGGCCTAAAGGGAAAAAAGAAAGCGACAATGGAGCCCATGAGTAAGAACACCAGTAGGCTCTCTTAAGTCACTGGGGGAAAGAAAGGAACGGCAGGCCTGAAAAGAGGCCCAGCAGGAACAAAAATCGCCGCGGTAGGAAAGGCCGAGTAACACGGTGGGAAGCTAAGACAATTAAAGAATTGGGCTGAAGAGAACACAAAGCCCAGTACTCGGTAAAGTCCAGACCCTATGGGGTGGGAAATCAGAGTAACAGCTTGGGAAAAGCCAAGAACGGACGACTGGCAATGCAAGCAAAATGTCCAGGACACGGCAGATGCATGGACAACAGGCAGACTTCAGACAAAAACCACGTGTAAGGCCCAGGCACCACCAGCCCGTACCCAGCCAATATAGGACATGGTGGGGTCATGGGTCAGAGGTAAGAGGGCATGGTTTGGACGTGGGGAGAGGGGAAGGCCTGTTTGGAGGTTCCTGCTCAAACTCTTTTGGGAAATACGTCTTCCTGGGATGGCATACCACCTAAAAGAGGCATGGCTGAGTGGGAACAAATAGGTGCATGCCATGAGGGATAGAGAGAGAGAAACATCACCGCGGTAGCACAAGGTGCCGCGGCGGACTAACAGACAAAACGTTGTCTGTGTCTGTGACAGAGGGACTCGCAGACAGAGCAGTAAGGGTTTGCGAGTGCGCCCAGACCAGACAAGAAACGGTTAGGGGGTAGAATAGTAAAAGATCGGTCACGGCAGGCACTATAAAAGGACGCCTCTACTGTGTGCAAGGAGACACAACAGGCACAAGAGCAATACAACGCAATTTAAAGAAAATTCTCTATAACTTACTTAGAAGAACAGAGGAGCATAACACTAAAAAACGACCATTGTGGAAATTACTAAGAAAAGACTAGAAAAGAAAGAAAGAATGAAAGGAAAAAAAGAGCAAGTGATAGTGGCATGCACCAATAGGCCCCTTCCCTTCTCTCCCTCTCGAATCCCTATTCTCTTCTATAATTATTTTGGGAAGTGTCCATTCAGGTCCGCCTCCCTCAAACCCATTAACTTCCGTGGTAGGAATCCCGTTTTCTTTCCTCGGAGGTTAATTGCGTTGAGAAGAGGCGTTCTTCCTCTTTGGCCTTACTGTCGCAGACCGAACTGAATTTATTTACATACATTGTCTATTAAATCCTTATTACCATTTGCCCTTACTATTTATTTGTCAAAGATTGTTAATGTTATTGTAGTTTGGTCATTTCTTATTAAAAGAACTATCTGGTCATTTTAGAATACGTGATTTTGTCTTATCAATTATATCTGCTTGCCGCAAGCTTTTTTTCCTCTGAAACAGCTCTGCTCGTTGTAAACTTTTCTCTGGAACAACTCAGTTTGCGGTAAGCACTCACCTAGCAGACGAGGCATAGTTCGCGCACAAACCGGCCAAGTTGAGTTCCAGTTGGCCCGGTCTCGACTCTTGCAACCCAGAACACTTGGGCCTACATTCACAAAGGGGCAGCCCGGCCCAATATAGCAAAAAAGGCCCCCACATTAAATTGGCGACTTCACTGGGGAGTTGAGAAATAGTTCAGGGATAAGAGCCCTCGCAAACAAATGCCTCCAAAGTCCAGAACTACGCGCAACATAAGTGCTGTACCCTCACAAGCAGAGTCCAGGCTTACAACGCCCCACCAACCATAGCCTAATAAGGCAGAAGGTGCTAACGAGATGGAGGCTGGACCCCAACCTCCTCCGAGGATCCCCGCAGACAATGCCAACACCTTCATTGAAGTATTGCAGGCCTTACAGCACTCACAACAGCAAATAATGGAAGAAATTCGTCAACTAAAGTCGGATAGAACAAAAGAAAAAGGAAGCCAGCATGATCCAGAACATGGGGCAGAAGAGCCACTAGTAGGTGGTGTCCCACAAAATCCGGATCAACGTTTTATTACTATGGTAGAAGTAGCAACTCTCCTGGAGCAAGAGAGAGCCAAAGGGCCAAAGGAGAGATTCGACGCACGTAGAACCCCATACCTGCTAAGGGTGCTCAGTAAACCATACCCCGAGAGGTATGAACCGCGAGTATTCGCACAATATGACGGCAGGAAGGGAAGTGTTGTTGAGCACGTAAGCAAGTTTATTGATGCGCTTGGCCCTTATGCTGTAGACGAGGACTTGTGTCTTCGAGAGTTTTCTAAGTCAATGTGTGACCGAGCTTATACTTGGTACATTGGCTTAAAGCCAGGATCGATCCCTACATGGGATGATATGGTGGATGTATTTTGTACCAAGTACTTTCACGGAGAAGAAACGGTGATGCTAGCAACATTGCAAGCGACTAACCAAAGAAATGGTGAAGACTTGATGGAGTACATCAAGAGATTTAGGGACATAGCACTCTACTGCTATGACCATTGTGAGGAAAGGACGCTGGTGGAGATGTGCATGACGAATATGATCAGGGAATACAGGGCAGTCCTAGAAAACCTTAAAATCTCCCAGTTCGTGCAGTTGTTACAAAAGGCAAGAAAAACTGCCCAGTCTGTAAAGCCAAGCACGGACAAAAGGAGTGCCCCGCAAGCCATGGCGGTATCCACCAATGAGCGGAGGAGGAAGACCGACGGGAAAGAATACAATACTCCCCCACCAATACCATGCACTGCGAAGGAGCTAGACGTACTGTTAGACAAATGGATAGTGGATGGCATTTTCAAACCTAACTAGGTTGCTAGGGAGCCCACCAAGGAAGAAAGGAGGGACCCACGTTTTTGTCGTTTACACAACTATGTCCAACATGCCACTGCAGAATGTTGGGCACTCTGCAGACTAGTGCACTACAGGATAAAGGAAGAAACTTTAGAATTGTCCCAACAGGAAGTCCAAAGAAACCCACTCCCAAACCATAAAGGGAAGGGTGTAGCAGCAGTGATAATTTGTGCTGACCCAAGAGAGGACGAAGAAGAAAACATGGCTTTGCCTGTGGCGGCCATTACCACTCTACAACAGAGTTCCAAGTTCAGAAATTTGTTTGATCAGTTGGGACTCTCAGCAAAGGAAAGAAAGGTAGCCACAGAGGCCTTGGTGAGCATCGCCTCTGGTGCAAGAGTAGAATGCCTATCGACAGAAATATCAGATGAAAGGGCTCTCTTGCAGGAGTCAACCGAAATCACCTTCAGTGATGAAGATATGGAAGTGAGGTATCCAGACCACAGGAGACCCTTGTACTTGGCGGCATCCATAAATCAAATCCCCATAAAGAGAGCTTTAGTAGATACAAGTGCTTCTATGAATCTCATTCCATGGAGCACTCTGCAGGCAACAGGAATTTCAGAAAGGAAGATCCAGGGATGTCCAATGGAAGTAACAGGGTTCGGTGGAAGGGGCGAGTACACAGCAGGCCATATTTAGTTGTGGTTGAAAGTGGGCCCCATAGCCTCTTTAGCACGGTTCCATGTGGTAAAAACTGAAGTATCCTACCACGTGCTTCTGGGGAGGCCATGGTTGCATAAACACCAGCTGGTCCCGTCCACCTATCACCAATGTATGAAAGGAAGATTGAACGGCAAGATGATACACATAGCAGCGAATCACTCACCATTTGAGCAGGCAGAAGCTCACTTAGTACAAACCATGTTCTACGATCAATGGGCGCCATCCGGGGAAAATTCAGTGTCAAGGCCACAAGGTACCTTCGTGCCTAAATGGAGAGACATCCAAGATGATCTCGAGCCTGACCTAAGGGAGTTACTGGCCAGAAAAAGGAAGAGAAAGGAAGCGCCAACCATGGACTCAGAGGATACACCTCACTACGTTAGGATCCGAGGTCCTGACGGCAAGATTGTGTATAAGTTATGAAGGGGCGCGGGGCCCACGAGTGAAATACAAAAGGGCCCCACCCATGAACGGCAGCACGAGGACTTGGGGTGTTGCATGGTTCAAGAAAAGTCAGAAGAAGAAAGTAGTGAAAAAGAGAATGAGAAAGTTGCGACAGAAAAAGAAGCACAGGTTGTAGCAGAAGAAGAAATGGAGGAAGTTGACTTGGGATCTATTTCACAGGGACCAAGACCTAACTTAATTAGTGCAAGCCTGACAGAGAAGGAAAAAATAGAGCTGATGTTGCTCTTGAAAGAATTCAAGGACGTCTTCGCATGGGAATACAATGAAATGCCGGGGTTAGACCCTGGGCTAGTTGCACACACGTTGAATGTAGACCCAGAGGCCAGGCCAATAGCCCAGCCTACCAGGACATTCCATATGGAAATAGAAGGGCAAATAGTCAAAGAAGTGCAGAAATTGCTTGTCGCAGGATTCATCAAACCTATCCAACACCCCCGATGGCTGTCCAACATTGTGCCTGTGAAGAAGAAGAATGGCCAGATAAGGTGTTGTGTAGATTTTAGAAATCTCAACAAGGCTTGTCCAAAGGATGAGTTTCCTTTGCCAAACATGGACTTACTGATAGATTCTGCGGCAGGCAGTGCCATGTTTTCGTTTATGGATGGTTTCAACGGGTATAACCAAATTAGGATGGCACCAAAAGATGCAAAGAAAACCGCTTTCAGAACACCCATGGGCAACTTTTATTACACTGTAATGCCCTTCGGGTTGAAAAATGCGGGTGCCACTTATCAGAGAGCAATGACGGCCTTATTTCATGACATGATGCATCATGAGCTGGAGGATTACGTAGACGACATAGTAGTAAAGTCAAGGAAAAGAGAAGAACACTTCCAAGTGTTGAGGAGAGTATTCGAGAGGTGCAGAGCCTTCAAACTGAGAATGAACCCTCTCAAATGCGCATTCGGAGTGTCCTCTGGGAAGTTCCTAGGCTTCCTAGTGCACAGCAGGGGGATAGATGTTGACCCAGCAAAGGCTACGGCCATTGCAACTATGAGACCTCTAACCACGGTAAAAGAGCTAAAGAGTTTCTTGGGGAAAGTCTCATATATCCAGAGATTCATCCCTGGGTTGGCATCAATCACTTCGGCCTCTACCAAGCTACTGAGGAAAGGGCAAAGTTTTGTATGGGGAAAAGCGCAGCAGGCAGCCTTCAAGAGGCTGCAGCAAATCATGATGAACCTCCCTACAGTGCAAGCCCCAATACACAAAAAGCCATTGCTGCTTTATATGGCTACCAATTCATATGCCATCGGTGCCTTAATTGCCCAAGAAGATGGAGGTGGCATCGAGCTACCAGTATATTACATCAGCCGTGCCCCGAAAGACGCAGAAACTCGTTATCCGAGGGCAGAAAGGGCCTGTTTGGCTATTGTTTATGCCTCACAAAGATTATGCCATTACTTCTTGGCCTATGAAGAATGGCTAATGACTAAGTCCCATGCCATCAAAGCTTTATTACAGCAGCCAATCCTCTCCGGCAGGATATCACAATGGTTATTACAACTATCACAGTATGACTTGAGAATGGGAGCGCCCAGAGCAGTGAAAAGCCAGGCTATAGAAGATTAATTGGCACAGTTTCCAGGGGAGGAAGAATTTCTGCTGGACGACGAAGTTCCAGGGAAGTAGCCAAGGCAGAAGAACTCAGAGAACAGTGGGTGACAAAATTTGACGGATCTTCTATCGCCCAGTCTGGAGGAGTTGGGGTAGTTTTGTATCATGAAGAAGATAAAGCAGTAACACTATCATTCAAGCTGGAGTTCCCCTGTTCAAACAATACAGCAAAATATGAAGCTTACTTAACTGGGCTGGCCATTAGGCTGGCCACAGCTCTTGAGATGGGAGTTAAACATTTGAAGGTATTAGGTGATTCCAACTTGGTAGTCTGCCAAACCAAAGGGAGTTTTTCCCTAAAAGAACCCAGTCTTGCCCCGTACAGAGCAATGACCCAAAAGATGGAAGAAAAGTTCTTAACTTTCAAAATAGAACATACTCCGAGAAACGAGAATCGATTTGCCGATGCATTGGCCGCACTAGGTTCGCAAGTAATGTTTGAAGGGGAAAGCACCAGAGTGGAGGTCAGCAAAAGGGAAGAATCCATAATTGAAGTGTTAAAAGAAAGGTTCCAGGAGGAACACAGCGAAGGAGATTGGCGGATACCCATGAAGGAAGTTTTTACGGGAGGAGAGGAAGCCATGGAACTAAAAGTACTCAAAGACTACGCCCTAATGAAGGGAGAGCTATACCGCAGGATGTCAGCAGAATCTTGTCCAGATGTGTGGGGCAAAAGGAGGCCCAGAGAAAGTTGAAAGAAGTACACGAAAAGACTTGCGGATCCTACGGAGAAGTCAGCCTTTACCGCAGACTTCAAAGGGCGGGCTTTTATTGGCCAACCATGAGCAGAGATGCAGACCAAGTCCAAACCTAGTGTGAGAACTGCCTACTTGCGGCAGACAGAGAAGAAAGTTATGTTGCATTCGTCAGCGAGGACTGGAGAAACCCATTTATACAATAACTGACAGAAGGCATCTTGCCGCAGAAGCACAGCGAAAAATATAAGCTCAGGAGGCTAGCAACGCGCTATTTCTTGCATAATATGACCCTTTTCAAAAAAGGGTATGATGGAGACCCCTTGAGGTGTCTAGGCCCTGAGGAGGCAAGAGAAATGATAAAAGAAATACACTCAGGAGAGTGTGGGGAACACCAGGGGAAGAAAAGGCTTTACAGGTGCCTACTGCAAATGGGCTATTACTGGCCTACCATGAAAAGGGACATGGCAGAATTTGTGAAAAAATGTCACAGTTGCTAAGTACAAGCCAATTTGATTCACATTCATCCACAGAACTTGCATAGCACGGTCACACCATGGCCGTTCCATACTTGGGGGCTTGATTTAGTTGGACCGGTGAATCCGCCGTCGCGAGGATACATATGGATACTCGTAGCTACGGAATACTTTACTAAGTGGGCAGAGGCAGTGCCGCTTCGTAAAGCCACAGAAGGGGCAGTGGCAAACTTTATCAAGGAAAACATAATCGTAAGGTTTGGGGTTCCTCATAGGATCATCAGTGACAACAGCACACCTTTTGTCAATAGCGAGGTGAGGAGAATGCTAGAGTTTTATCAAATCAAACATCACCGGTCATCACCATATTACCCTCAAGGAAATGGGCAAGTGAAGGCAACGAACAAAACTCTCATAAAAATCATTAGTAAAATGAGCCAAGAATATACGGGAGGATGGGCAACGCATCTGCCAGACGCTCTTTGGGCTTACAGGAGCTCACCTAAGTCAGCCACAGGTTTTTCACCTTTTTCCTTGGTCTACAGAACTGAAGTGGTGAGCCTAGCAGAAAAGATGACCCTATCCCTGAGAGTCATGTAGATGCAAGAAAAGGAGAATGATGAAGAGGTCTTTGCGGCAGAAAGGTGCGAAGACTTGGAAGGACTTGATGAAAGAAGAGAAAAGGCTCAAGAACACAGCCGTAGATACAGGCAAAAAATGACTGAGGCTTACGGCAGGATGACTAAAGAAAGAATATTTGCGGAAGGACAACTGGTCCTAAAAGTGGCAGACTACGTTAGGAGAGGCTTGGCAGGACCATTGAAGTTTGCACCGAAGTGGGAAGGACCCTTTGTGATAAGAGAAGCGCATCTGAGTGGATATTACCGCTTGACTCAGACGGATGGAAAGGACTTAATGGATCCCATCAATGGGAAATGGTTGAAACGCTACTACGCCTAAGGAGAAAAGCAATGTGATTATCCCTTACCTTTTTTGTCTTGTCAAAAGCTGTCATGTTTTTCGTTTGCTCTGCTCTTTATCTTTCAAAGATGACTATGTCACAAATCGAATTTTGTAACTTGCTTTCTTGCAATGAAAAGCATGAAGTATTTGTTATCATATATCATAGCAAAAAAGTAGCAAAGTGTAGCATCATAAAGTTAAATTACAAAAACCCAAATTGTGGCAAGAAAGCCCAAATAGGTGCTATATGGAGCATAATGTACTAGACAGAGTAATAAGGCAAAAGAAAAAAATAGGGGAGAAACTGCATCATCATCAATAAAGTGCGGAAATAAGTGACTGATCCCCAAAACGACCAAGTCCTCGTAAACCGGAAAGAAGACGCTCTCGGAGGCCCTCCAAATCTGCCACTTCCTTTCTCAAAACCGCAAGGTGAGAGTCAATAGCATCAACGGTAGGCTAGACTCTCCTCACGAAAACTGCTCGAGCAATCTTTCGAAGGTGATCCAAGACGAACTCCACTGCAAAGCCAACGCTGATAAGCTCCTATACTGTAGCCCTCCATTGAAGGATCCTCTCGATGGAGACAGTCTCCACAAAGCTGTGCTCGATGTCGTTTAGCACGCTGCCTAACATTCTCAAGAAATGCTTTCTAACTGATCAGCCAAGTCGGAATCCCTGCATGAAGTCCCCACGATTGTCGTAAATCATCACCAAATGAGGAGCGCAGTCCGCAGGAACTCTGAAGCCATGAAAATCTATGTAAGGGGGTCCGGAGCCCCAAAAAGAAGCAGGATCAAGGTCGTTGACTTCGGATTGATCAAAACGCACAAAGAAGGCCACAGCCTCGCTTGCAAGATCTGGAAGGGTGACAGAGCTACTGCCCACCTCAAAGTGAGAAAGCACTGTAGGAGGTGGACCTGTCAAAGAATGCAAAGGTTGAAATGAGGAACCTTGGTGAGAATAAAAGGAAGAGAAGCCTGCAGAGAAGAAGTAAAAGAAATGAGATAAAACTTACCAGAGCCAGCAGTAACATGGGCTGTGGGGAAAGCAGAGGCAGGAACAGAAGGAACTGCAGAAACGGACGCTGTAAATATGGTAGAAACTGGTATGGGAGATGTGGCAGGGATAGGTGTAGTGGGCATGGCAGGAGAAGTTGCCGCAGACACCCTCACGTCTACTGAAATGCCTAACTCCCCAAAAGTCTCTGCAAACAGAGAAATAGACAGGCAAATAAAAAGGGAAGAGAATAAAACTTAACGGAGAAAGAAAAAAAAAGGGTTAAGGAATAAAGCACATACCCATTGCCTCGGGTGGAATACTATCGTCTTCCTCAGATTCAGAAATCCTCCTCCCCAGGCCAGGCTCATCCTCAGGATCCTCAAAGATTTCCTCAAACCCCTCGGAGGACAATTCAGCACGAGACCCACGTGTGGCAGAAACAGGAATAGAAGAGGGAGTAACTACCAAGGAAGAAACGCCCTACACTGCCTGAGAGAGAGCAGCAAAAGGGTCGCCAGTAGAAATGATGAGAGGTGTAGCAGGAGTAACCTCGACCTCAGCAACAGCAGGAGGGGTGGTTCCTCTTTGAACAGAAGATGTCATGGCAGGAGTGGGGGTGGCCTCACTAACCTCCCTAATATAAGTACCCTCATCCATGGGTACTAGTCCAGTAGGAAAGGTAGTGGCTGCAGAAGGAGCGGGTGCTGCAAATTCGACCCCACCAAAAGTGCCCTCCGTAGGAATGCCCATAGGGGCAGAAAGTTCCTTGACCATAGGACAATATACGGAAAGAGGCTCAGGCTCATCCTAAAGGACAAAACAAAGAAAAGGTGTAAAGACCGAATTAATTTTTTGGGCAAATGAAGTAGCCAAAAACAAAAAAATGTAGTAGACTAGACACATGCAGGAGCAAGAAGAAATGTACCTCTGATTCAGGTTCCTCAAGCATAAGAGGACGGGTGGCTGATGTATCCTCCTTCTGCTTAGACTGCAAAAGCAAAAGAGATAAGAAAAGGAGTCAAGGAAAAAGTCATCCAGGATTCAGAATAGGTCAGAAAAAGGAAGAAGTATATATCTATATGTGTACTTGGAAGACAAAGCAAGAAAAAGTTTTTAGAAACTTACTCTTCGCTGAGCAGCAGATACGGGATGGGGAGTTGTCTTCCTTTTACTGCCTCGTGTTCTACTGGCAGGAGTAGCACTTGCAGGAGGCTGAGGAGCGGCAGACTTGGACTTGCTAACAGATTTAAGCTTGGTAGGAGCTTTCTTGGTCGACGCAGGAATGTTTACTACTTTAACCTTCTTTTCCCAACTTGAGGGGTAATCACCTGTGTGCCAATACCATCCACTCTTCTCCTCGTCCCACTCGAAAATAGCAAATCGGTTCTGTTTACTGGCATAGGCCAACACGGACTTAGAAGGAAGGAGTAACCGAGGATTGGAAGAGATAACCATACTAAGTCCCTTAGGAAGTATAAGAGAGAAACTGCGACTACCAGCCAACTCTGCATCAAACGAGTTCATGACAAGCTACCAATAGAGGTGCATAGCAGCGGTGCAAAGGCCTTCCCTCGAAGAACCAGCAACTGTGACCGCACTAAAATGCTCTCTCCAAAATTCAAAAGCAGTGTGCCGCAGAAAAGGCCTAGCCGAAGTAGGAGACTCTGCGAGGAAGGAGAGGTCATCAGGGATATCTTGGTCCAGGCCAAATTGTCTCCTCACTCGGTTGGCAGGGTAATGAACAAACTTGACACCCTCATATGCCAGATAGGGCAGCCATCCAGGATTAATGACAGCCAAATATGTGATACCCGTCTCATCAAAGCCAGCCAGCGGGGTAGTAGTACCAACGGTATCAACGAACAGACCCATTACCGAATCAGCACAAGTATAACCAAGACGCAACTGTCTATAAGCTCTCCAGGAAAAACCAACACCCTCATCAAAGGACTCAACAACAGAATAATCGATGGGTTTCAAACCAGACCAACGAAAAGCCAAAGGAAAATCAAGCTCAAACCTGCCACAAAAATCAGTAATGGCCCGCTGACAAGATTGGTACTTCTTTTTAGCAAATCTGACGGGCCTACACTTCGCCAAGTATTGAGCACAACGCTCAAACAACAACTGCTGCAGAATACTGCTGTGTACAGAAGAAGCAACTATGTGGCAGGAACCGGCCTGACTTTCATCACTCTGCAGGATATCCAGTTGCACATATAAATGCCCCAAAAACATTGGGGCTAGCGGCAGACTCACCCCAGCAGATATTTTAATGGTCAAACGAAAATACAACGGCTTTATGGCATAATGGGGATGGGACCCAAAGACAAACTTAGAAAGCCAAAAAGCAATAAAGGCAGCACGACAAGCAACAGCAGAAAACTTGGAAGAGGAACTAACCCAATAAGACAGCTTAGCGTTTCCAGCCATCCTCTTCTTCAACTCCGCTTCAATATTTTCTTCTTCTGGGGAAAGCTTAATAGCAGCAGGATCAGCATCCCCGAGAATAGGCAAAAGAAATTGATTGGCCACGTCCTCGAGAGTAACCGTGACTTCGCTGCAAGAAAAGAAGAATGTGTGAGTGGTGGAACACCATCGGCGAACTAAATGGCGAAGATTGTAGAGGTCTCAGAAGTTGGAAAGGCTTCGGGAAAGAACGACGGCCTTTAGAACACCGGTCCGCTGAAGCAAACCCATGAAATGTGTATTCGATAAATCACTGTCAACCCACTCTTTCCAACCCAAGGTGGTGCTAGACCCAAACTTAAAATGAATAGGCACAGGAAGGGTGATGCCTTGACGAATGACCAAATCGGAGATGGAGGAAGGCACCGGAGCCCAAGCAACATTAGGGCTTCGCTGGCAAAGAACGAGCCACACACGGCCCGGCGCCGGCGGCACATAATCTCCGGGAGCCTTAGGAAAGTGAGGACTAGGACTGTACC
Source organism: Quercus cerris (assembly GCA_963669245.1). Taxonomy (NCBI): domain Eukaryota; kingdom Viridiplantae; phylum Streptophyta; class Magnoliopsida; order Fagales; family Fagaceae; genus Quercus; species Quercus cerris. Next base: position 51,056,044 of record OY770011.1, read on the forward strand.
AAGGATCAATTAGAGGGGCGCACTCGCTGTCTGGGTCGCGCCGCTTTTCCTCCTCCTCGGAACGATCCGAATCGGAGCGCACGTCTTCTTCTTCTACTTCTTGTTCCACCGGAGGATCCACGGCGACGCTTTTCCCTTTACGGCGGGAAGAAGCTGGAGTTTTCATCGGTGCCATGGCATGAGGATTTGAACGGAGCAAGAGAGGGATGGGTGTTCGAGAAGAAGATGATGATGAGGAAAGGAAAATGTTTTGAAATAAAAGGAGTTTGTGTCTGCGTTGGGAAAGGATTCTTCTCTTAAATACCTGAGTTATTAAGGCCAGTGCGAAAGGAGGTGACGGGTTAGCCATTTAAGAAAGAATGAAATTAATGAGGCAGCCGTTACGTTTTAAAGCAACTACCATTTTGGGAAATTCGAAGAGTTGTCACGGTTCACGGCAAGAAAAAATATATATATATGCAGGAAGGAGTTCGTGGTTTCAAAAAGTCCGCGAAGGAAAAGAAAAAGTGAAAAAAGACAAAAAAGTCCTTCATTCACATATGAACCGCAAGAACGCTCCATATGTTCAAGGGGCTAAATGTTGAGGGTCATTTTTGTAAAGTCAGCCCAACCCTGCAGAGCAGGCAATAAGAGTGGCAGGCATAGAATAAGACTGTTAGGCCCAAGCGGCAGGAAGAATAGAACACAGGCCCATAACATGAATAAATGGGTCTTGAGGAAGCAAATGGGCCCAAAGGGCCCGGAAAGAGAGAAATGACACCCATGGGCAATGTATGGTATGAAAAAGTGAGAATGGGCCGCGGCAGGCCCAAGGCAATGTAAACAAAGAAAGTAGGGTTGATGGCAAGCCCATGAGCCCCAAGGATGAGTATGAGGAGATTGGGCCGGGGAAGCCCAATCAAGTTAGTAAAAGCCCATGGGAAAGCAAAGTCAGTAAATGGGCCGAGGAAGCCCAAGGAAAGTAAAAGGGTCGCAGGCCCAAAGGGAAAAAAGAAAGGGACAATGGAGCCCATGAGTAAGAACACCAGTAGGCTTTCTTAAGCCACTAGGGGAAAGAAAGGAACGGCAGCCTGAAAAGAGGCCTAATAGGAACAAAAATCGCTGCAGCAGGAAAGGCCGAGTAACACGGTGGGAAGCTAAGGCAATTAAAGAATTGGGCTGAAGAGAACACAAAGCCCAGTACTCGGTAAAGTCTAGACCTTATGGGGTGGGAAATCAGAGTAACAGCTTGGGAAAAGCCAAGAACGGACGACTGGCAATGCAAGCAAAATGTCCAGTACACGGCAGATGCATGGACAGCAGGCAGACTTCAGACATAAACCACGCTCAAGGCCTAGGCACCACCAGCCTGTACCCAGCCAATACAAGACATGGTGGGGTCATGGGTCAGAGGAAAGAGGGCATGGTTTGGAGGTGGGGAGAGGGGAAGGCCTGTTTGGAGGTTCCTGCTCAAACTCTTTTGGGGAATACGTCCTGCTGAGATGGCATACCACCCAAAAGAGGCACAGCTGAGTGGGAACCAATAGGTGCATGCCATGAGGGATAGAGAGAGAGAAACATCACTGCGGCAGGACAAGGTGTTGCGGCAGACTAACAGACAAAACGTTGTCTGTGTCTGTGACAGAGGGACTAGCAGACAGAGTAGTAAGGGTCTACGAGTGCGCCCAGACCAGACAAAAAATGGTTAGGGGGTAGAATAGTAAAAGATCGATCACGGCAGACACTATAAAAGGACGCCTCTGCCGTGTGCAAGGAGACACAACAGGCACAAGAGCAATACAACGCAATTTAAAAAAAATACTCTGTAACTTACTTAGAAGAACAGAGGAGCATAACACTAAAAACCGACCATTGTGGAAATTACTAAGAAAAGACTAGAAAAGAAAGAAAGAAAGAAAGGAAAAAAAGAGCAAGTGATAGTGGCATGCACCGATAGGCCCCTTCCCTTCTCTCCCTCTCGAATCCCTGTTCTCTTCTATAATTATTTTGGGAAGTGTCCATTCAGGTCCGCCTCCCTCAAACCCATTAACTTCCGCGGCAGGAATCCCGTTTTCTTTCCTCGGAGGTTAATTGCGTTGAGAAGAGGCGTTCTTCCTCTTTGGCCTTACTCTTGCGGACCGAACTGAATTTATTTACATAAGTTGTCGATTAAATCCTTATTACCATTTGCCCTTACTATTTATTTGTCAAAGATTGTTAATGTTATTGTACTTCGGTCATTTCTTATTAAAAGAACTATCTGGTCATTCCAGAATACGTGATTTTGTCTTATCAATTATATCTGCCTGCCACGAGCTTTTTTTCTCTGAAACAGCTTTGCCCGTTGTAAGATTTTCTCTGAAACAACTCAGTCTGCGGTAAGCACTCACCTGGCAGACGAGGCATAGTTCGCGCACAAACCAGCCAAGTTGAGTTCCAGTTGGCCCAGTTTCGACTTCTGCAACCCAGAACACTTGGGCCTACATTCACAAAGGGGCAGCCCGGCCCAACATAGCAAAAAAGGTCCCCACAGAGAATTTTCTAAATCATTGTGCGACCGAGCTTATACCTAGTACATTAGCTTAAAGCTAGGATTGATCCCAACATGGGATGATATGGTGGATGTATTTTGTACCAAGTACTTCCATGGAGAAGAAACGGTGACATTTGCAACATTACAAGCGACCAAACAAAGAAATGGTGAAGACTTGATGGAGTACATCAAGAGATTTAGGGATATAGCACTCAACTGCTACAACCATTGCGAAGAAAGGACGCTGGTAGAGAAATGCATGACGAATACGATCAGGGAGTACAGGGCAGTTCTAGAAAACCTCGAAATCTCCCAGTTTGCGCAGTTATTACAAAAGGCGAGAAAAACTACCAAATCCGTAAAGCCAAGCACGGACAAAAGAAGTGCCCCGCAAGCCATGGCGGTGTCCACCGGTGAGCGGAGGAGGAAGACCGACGGGAGGGAGTACGATACTCCCCCGCCAATACCATGCACCGCAAAGGAACTAGACGTGCTGCTAGACAAATGGATAGCAGATGGCGTTTTCAAACCTAACCAGGTTGCTAGACAGAAGAGGAAAAGAGGGACCCGCGTTACACAACTATGTCTAACATTCTACCGCAGAGTGTTGGGCACTCCACAGATTAGTGCACCGCAGGATAAATGAAGGGACTTTAGAACTGTCCCGGCAGGAAGTCCAAAGAAACCCACTCCCAAATCACAAAAGGAAGGGTGTAGCAGCAGTAGTGATTTGTGCGGATCCAGGGGATGACGATGAAGAGAATCCGGCCCTGCCTACCGCAGCAATTACTTCTTTACAACAGAGCTCCAAATTCAAAAACTTACTTGATCAGCTGGGCCTCACAACAAAAGAAAGAAAAGTAGCCACCAAGGCTCTAGTGAGCATTGCCTCTAGGGCAGGGGTAGAATGTCTATTAGTAGAAGCCCAGGATAATAGGGCTCTCTTACAAGAGTCGACTAAAATCACCTTCAGTGATGAAGATATGGAAGTGGGGTACCCGGACCACAGGAGACCTCTCTACCTGGCAGCATCCATAAATCAAATCCCCATAAAAAGAGCCTTAGTAGATACAGGTGCTTCCGTAAACCTCATCCCGTTGAGCACTCTGCAAGCTGGGGGGATTTCAGAAACAAAGATCCAAGGGTGTCCAATGGAAGTAATGGGATTTGGTGGAAGGGGAGAGTACACCGCAGGCCATATCCAGTTGTAGTTAAAAGTGGGACCCATAGCTTTTCTAGCTCGGTTTCACGTGGTAAAAACGGAAGTCTCATACCACGTGCTCTTGGGACGACAGTGGTTACATAAACACAGGCTAATTCCATCCACATACCACCAATGTGTGAAAGGACGGATAAACGGAAGAATGATATGCATAGCAGCGAACCACTCACCATTTGAGCAGGCCGAAGCTCATTTAGTAGAAACCATGTTCTACGATTAATAGGCTCTATCTGGGGAAAGTTCAGTATCAAGACCACAAAGTACCTTCGTGCCAAAATGGAGAGACATCCAGGATGATCCCGAGCCTGACTTGAGGGAGTTGCTAGCCAAAAAAAGGAAGAGGAAGGAAGCGCCAACTGTAGGACCAGAGGATATACCTCACTGCGTCAGGGTCCGAGTTCCTGATGGCAGGATTGTTTATAAATTATGAAGGCGCGAGGGGCCCACGAGTAAAACATAAGAGGGCCCCACCCATGAACGGCAGCATAAGAACTTGGGGTGTTACATGGTTCAAGAAAAGTTAGAGAAAGAAAGTAATGAAAATAAGGGAGTTGTGATAGAAAAGGAAGTGTAGGTTGTGGCAAAAGAAGAAATGGAAGAAGTTAACTTGAGATTTGTTTCACAGAGACCAAGACCTATCTTAATTAGTGCAAGTTTGACAGAAATGGAAAAGGCAGAACTGATGTTGCTCTTGAAAGAATTCAAAGACGTTTCGCATGGGAATACAATAAAATGTCGGGGTTAGACCCTAGGCTAGTTGCATACACGTTGAATGTGGACCCAGAGGCCAGGCCAATAGCCCATCCTGCCAGGACATTCCACACGGAGATAGAAGGGCAAATAATCAAAGAAATACAGAAATTGCTTGCCACAGGATTCATTAAGCCTATCCAACACCCACGATAGCTATCCAACATCGTACCCGTGAAGAAGAAGAGCGGCCAGATAAGATGTTGCGTGGATTTCAAGAATCTCAACAAAGCCTATCCAAAGGATGAGTTTCCCTTGCCAAACATGGATTTACTGATAGATTTTGCAGCAGGAAGTGCCATGTTTTCATTTATGGATGGGTTCAGTGGGTACAACCAAATCAGGATGGCGCCGAGAGATGTAGAGAAAACCGCTTTCAGAACGCCCATGGGCAACTTCTACTACACTGTAATGCCCTTTAGATTGAAAAATGCGGGTGCCACTTATCAGTGGGCGATAACGGCCATATTTCACGACATAATGCATCGTGAACTGGAGGACTACGTGGATGACATAGTAGTAAAATAAAGGAAGAGAAAGGAACACTTCCAAGTGTTGAGGAGAGTATTCAAGAGGTGCAAAGCCTTCAAACTGAGAATGAACCCTCTCAAATGCGCATTCGGAGTGTTCTCTGGGAAGTTCCTAGGCTTCTTTGTTCACAGCAGGGGAATAGACGTGGACCCGGCCAAAGCTAAGGCCATCACAACCATAAGACCTCTAAGTACGATAAAGGAGCTAAAGAGCTTCTTGGGGAAAGTCTCGTACATCCGAAGATTTATCCCCGGATTGGCATCAATCACCTCTACTTTCACCAGGCTGCTCAGGAAGGGGCAGGATTTTGAGTGGGGGGAATTGCAGCAGGCAACCTTCAAAAGGCTACAGCAGATCATGATGAATCTCCCCACAGTGCAGGCCCCGATTCACAAGAAGCCATTGTTGCTTTACTTGGCCACCAATTCGTATGCCATTGGTGCGTTAATCGCCTAAGAGGATGGGGGTGACATCGAGCAACTAGTATATTATATCAGTCGTGCCTTGAAAGATGCAGATGTTAGGATTAGTGCCCTTAAATCCTATTGTATGATGCTATGTATGATATTAAGTTTGACATTGTGTATGACATTATGTATGACTTAATATTATGTTAAATAAATTTGTTTTATTATTATCTGAAATAATGGTAATATGAATATTCAGACATTATCACATAGTCCATGAGATGCATAATATGTGATTTATGTGAAGAGTCACAGAAGATATAAATCACAAGTTTTATGTAAACTCAGAATTATAGTTCGTAGTCTGTGATGAAATTGGGCATTTCTTCTGCGAAGACTATAACATATCAACTACGATGATTTGTCTTGATCATGGAAGTGGAGACTTCTAGTTGATGTGTTAATATGTTTTAAGAGTTAAGACATATTGAACTGGATCGCTGTGAGATTTATTATTCTCCTAAAGACTGTCAAATGAATAATAAATCTCACGACTTACATTTGCATGAACTCTTAATCCTGAGAGAATAATGGAATTGATTATAAGGTGTAGGTTGCTTTGATATATCAGGAGTGAGATCTAAAGTAACGGTCAAAACCTCAGTATATTGGGCAACCACATTTAGTGTTGATGGAACATATATTCTCAAGATGAAATTCATAGTCTCTTAACGGAGATATAAAATATTCCCTTGAGATAAGTTTAATGGGTTTGTTATTCAGAGAGTTAGGCCTAACCACTTTAGTAAGTAGTTACTAAAGTATATATTTATGAAATTAGTTTTCATAAATATATGATGAATAAACTAAAGGATTAAACCAGGTACTCAAGGATCAAGATGTAGTAATTTACAAAGTGGCAGTCTACATTAATGACTTTGTACTACTACGAATATTTTATGAAGGGGTTGCATGTATAATAAAGTCTTGGGATATAATTTATAGATAAGACCTAGAGTGCAACTATATTTATATAGTGGTATTAAATATAGTTAATGGTAACTTTGGACTTGTTAAGAGTTGACAGAAAAGCCCAAGGCCCATTGGAGCTAGTGTCTTATTGGTCTCTTTTGGTCCCACTCCAAGCCACACACTTAAGCCCAATTGGTAATGCCCAAAAGGCCAGCCCAATTAGATAAATTGGTTAGATACAAAGGGAAAAACGTTCAGATTTTCATATGCAAGAAACATCATTGTGAAATGGTGTGCATGTGAGTTTTTGTCACTCACTAGTCATCCCTTTGTTTCCAATTGAGAGACCACACATCTTGGGCGTTAGTGGAATTGGAGTGAAGATTAAAAGTAGTCCCAAGTGCTTCAATCTTTGTTTTGAAATTCACCGCTTCAAGGTACGATATCTTGTTTTCAAATTCTGAAATTTACTTAGTACGTGTTATCAATATCGAATGAAGTAGATCCGTTTAAAACTTATTTTCCCCTGCACTCATCTCTAATTTCCATCAGCAGATACCCGTTACCCAAGGGCAGAGAGGGCGTGTTTAGCCATTATATATGCTTCACAGAGGTTATGCCATTATTTCTTGGCCTATGAAGTGTGGCTGATGACCAAATCTCATGCCATCAAAACTTTGCTGTAACAACCAATCCTCTCTGGCAGGATATCCCAATGGTTGCTACAATTGTCACAATATGATTTAAGAATGAGGACACCCAAGGCGGTGGAAAGCCAGGCTATAGCGGACTTATTGGCACAATTCCCGGGCGAGGAAGAGTTCCCTCTGGATGATGAAGTTCCGGGGGAAGTAGCCGTGGCAGAAGAAACCGGAAAGCAATGGGTAATGAAATTTGATGGGTCCTTTACCGCCTAATCAGGAGGGGTGGGAGTAGTTTTGTACCATGGAGAAGACGAAGCAGTAGCACTGTCGTTCAAATTAGAATTCCCTTGTTCAAACAATACCGCAAAATACGAAGCCTATCTAACTGGGCTGGCCACGGCTCTCGAAATGGGAGTCAAACACTTAAGGGTATTAGGTGATTCAAATTTGGTGGTCTGCCAGGCTAACGGGAGCTTCTCCTTGAAAGAACCTAACCTAGCCCCATACAGAGCAATGACCCAGAAAATGGAGGAAAATTTTTCAACTTTTAAAATAGAGCGCGCCCCTAGGAATGAAAATTGGTTTGTGGACGCATTAGCTGCGCTAGGCTCACAAATAATATTCAAAGAAGATAGCACCAGAGTAGAGGTCAGCAAAAGGAGAGAATCGATAATTGATACGTTGAGGGAGAAATTCCAAGAAGAACAGTGCGACGGGGACTGGCAGATTCCCATAAAAGAAGCCCTGGTAAATGAAGATGATGCCACAGGACTGAAGGCGCTAAAAGACTACGTGCTAGTGAAGGGGGAATTGTACCGCAGGATGTCAGGTAAGGTCTTGGCCAGATGTGTAAGAATGGAGGAGGCCCAGAAAAAGCTGAAAGAAATACACGACCAAACTTGCGGATCCTGCGGAGAGGTCAGCCTTTACCGCAGACTTCAAAGGACAGGTTTTTATTGGCCAAACATGGGCAAAGACGCAGACCAAGTCCAAACTTAGTGTGAGATCTGCCAACTTGAGGCAGACAGAGAAGAAAGTTACGTTGTGTTCGCCTGCGAAGACTGGAGAAGCCAATTTATACAATACCTGACGGAAGGCATCCTGCCGTAGAAGAACAGTGAAAAGTATAAAAGCAAGAGGTTGGCAACACGCTACTTCATGCACAATATGGTCCTTTTCAAAAAGGGGTATGATAGGGACCCTTTGAGGTGTTTGGGCCCTGAAGAAGCAAGGAAAATGGTGAAAGAAGTACACTCAGAAGAATGTGGGGAACACCAAGGAAAGAAAAAACTTTACAGGTGTCTACTGCAAATGGGCTATTACTGGCCTACCATGAAGAAAGACGCGGCAGAATTTGTAAAAAAGTGCCACAGTTGCCAAGTACAGGCCAACTTAATTCACACCCATCCGCAGAATTTGCACAGCATGATGACCCCATGGCCTTTCCACACTTGGGGGCTTGATTTGGTAGGACCGGTTAACCCACCGTCACGAAGGTATATATGGATATTGGTGGCTACGGAATATTTTACTAAATGGGCAGAGGCAATACCATTACGCAAAGCCACCGGAGGAGTGGTGGCAAACTTTATCAAGGAAAACATAATCGTGAGGTTCGAGGTACCCCACAGAATCATCAGTGAGAATGGCACACCTTTTATCAACAGAGAAGTAAGAAATATGCTAGAATTCTACCAAGTCAAACACCACCGGTCATCACCTTATTATCCTCAAGGGAATGGGTAAGCGGAGGCAACGAACAAAACCCTTATAAAAATTATCAGTAAAATGAGCCAGGAGTACACGGGAGGCTGGGCAATGCTGTCAGACACTCTCTGGGCTTAAAAGAATTCGCCTAAGTCAGCCACGGGTTTTTCACCTTTTTCCTTGGTCTATAGGACTGAAGTGGTGAGCCCAGCAGAGATAATGACCCCGTCCCTACGGGTCATGCAAATGCAAGAAAAAGGAAGGGAAGAAGAAGAAGTCTTTGCGACAGAAAGGTGTCAAGACTTAGAGGCACTCGATGAAAAAAGAGAAAAGGCCCAGGAACGCAGCCGCAGATATAGGCAAAAAATGACTGAAGCTTACGGCAGGATGACTAGAGAGAGAGTATTCGTGGAAGGACAACTTGTTCTAAAAGTGGCAGACTATGTTAGAAGAGGCCTAGCAGGACCGTCCAAGTTTGCACCAAAGTGGGAAGGACCCCTTGTGATAAGAGAGGCCCACCCAAGCGGGTACTACCGTTTGACTCAGATGGATGGCAGAGATTTAATGGATCCCATCAACGGGAAATGGTTGAAACGATATTATGCCTAAGGAGAAAACTCATATGATTGTCTTTTTCTTCCTTTGTTGTGTTAGAAAAAAAAAATCCTTTATGTTTCCTTTTACCTTTCCATCTTTCAAGTGATTATGTCACAATACGAAACTGTAACTTGCTTTCAGGAGGATGTAATGAAAAGCACTAAGTATTGTCATTATATGTCATAGGAAAAGTATAATGTAGCATCACAAGGTTAAGTTACAAATCCAAACCATGGCAAACAAGCCAAATAGGTGTTATAAGAAAGCATAATGTCATAAGGAAAAGGAAACAACAAAACAAGGAAGAAACTGCATCGTCATCAACGGAGCCTAGAAATAAGAGACTAATCCCCAAAACAATCGGACCCACCAATACTGGAAAGAAGATGCTCGCGACGGCCCTCCAAGTCTACCACCTCCTTTCTCAGGATCTCAAGGCGGGAGTCAATGGCGTCAATGGTGGGCCGGACCTTCCTCATGAAAACGGCCTAGGCAATCTCTCGAAGATAATCCAAAATGAACTCCACAGCAAAACCAATGCTGACAAGCTCCTGCATTGCAGCCCTCTACTGTAGGATCCTCTCGGTAGAGATGGTATCAACAAAGCTATGCTCGATGTCATTCAACACACTTCCCAACATCTTCAAAAAATGCTCTCTAGCGGATCGGCCAAGTCAGAAGCCCTGCATGAAGTCCCCATGGTTGTTGTAGATCATCACCAAATGAGAAGCACAATCTTCAGGGATTCTAAAGCCGTGAAAGTCCACATAAGGAGGCCCGGAACCCCAGAAAGATGCAGGATGAAGGTCATTGACTTCAGGCTGGTCAAAACGTGAGAAAAAGGTAACAGCCTCGCCCACAGGGTCTGGAAGGATGGTGGAACTGCTGCCCACTTCGAACAGAGGTGGAACTGTAGGGAGTGGTCCTATCGAGAAAAAAAAAAACACAAGGCAATAGACGAGGAACTAAAAGAGAAAAGAGGAAAGAAACGAAGCCACGGGGAGCAAATGAAAAATAGACAAAGGAAAGAAAGCTTACTAGGACCAGTAACAATGGGGGCTATGGGAAGAACCGAAGCAGACACAGAAGGAGTTGCAGAAACTGGCGCTGTAAATATGGCAAGAGTTGGTATAGAAAATACAACAGGAATGGGAGCTGAGGGCACGGCAGGAGTGGCTGCTGCAGGCACCCCTACACTTGCTGCAATGCCTAGCCCTTCAAAGGTCTCTGTAAGCAAAAAAAAAAATAGATATGCAAAAAAAAGAAGGGGAAGAGTGGGCCTAGTAAATAAAGAAGGAAAAGTGGACTTAATGAAAAAAGGGAGAAGGGACATACCCGTGAATCCAGCCTTGAGCGGAGCACCCTCTTCTTCCTCGGACTCAGAAATCCTCCTCGGCAAGACGGGCTCATCACTTGGATCCTCAAGAACATCCTCGGAATCCTCAGAGGACAAATCAACATTGGGCTCGCGAGTGGCCGAACTGGGGATAGAAGAAGGAGTAACTACCAAGGAAGAACCGTCCTTCGCAGCCTGAACAGAGTCGCAAAAGGATCGCCGGTGGAAATGACAAGAGGAGTGATGGGTGAAACAGCCCCGGTCTGAGTTATGGCAAGAAGGACAGCTTCCTTTGGAGTAGGCACCTCGACCGGAAATGCAGCGGATTCCCTAACCCCCTCAATATGAGTACGCTCTTCTCTGAGTACCGATCCGGTGGGAGAGCTAGGAACCTTCGCAGGAATCCCATGTGCAGCAACAGAAGTTATGGGCATTTGAAAGGTTTCACCAGCCCCATCAAAAGAACCCACCACGAGTGTGCCCATTGAGGCAGACATCTCCTCGGTTGTGGTATGATAAACGGAAAGGGGCTCGGGCTGATCTTGGAAGGCAAAAGAAAAAAAAAAGAGATGCATATATATATATATATATATACACGTGGTAAAGAATAAAAGAACCTATGGCTGATCAAGACAGATGAAGGACACGTGACAGGTGAAATATGTGTAAAATTTAATATAAAAAAAAAAAAAAAAAAAAAAAAGAGGAAGAAATTACCTCAAACACAGGCTCATCAAGCTCGATAGGATGGGCGACTAATGCATCCTCCTTATGCTTAGACTACAAAGGAAAGGAGGAGACAAGAGGCAGTGTTAAAGAAAGAAAGCAGTAAGTACGACATGGATTAGCAATTAAAATCAAAACACAGAAGACAATGGAAAATTTTCCTAACATAACGTACCCTTCGCTCAGTGGTAGACATAGGGTGAGGAGTCGTTTTCCTCTTGCTGCCCCGTGTCCTGCTAGAAAGGGGAGCACCTGTGGCTGGCTGCGTAGCGGCAGACTTGGGCTTGCTTGCGGACTTGTGCTTGGCAGGAGTCTTCTTGGTTGCTGCAGGAATATTGGTTACTTTAACTTTTTTCTCCCAACCAGGGGGAAAATCACCCGTGAGGCAACACCATCCTTTCTTCTCATCGTCCCACTCAAAGATGGTAAAACGGCTCTGTTTCCTAGCGTAAGCTAAAACTGATATGGAAGGCAGAAGCAACCGAGGGTTAGGAGAGACAAGCATGCTTAACCCGTCAGGAGGGATAAGGGAATAGCTACGACTACCTACCAACTCTTGCCCAAACGAGGTCATCACTGCCTACCAATAGCCATGCATGGTAGTGGTGCAAAGGCCCTCTCTCAATGAGCCAGGAACGATAACCGCACTAAAGCGCTGTCTCGAAAAGTCAAAAGCAGTCTGCCGCAGGAAAGGCCGAACTGAAGTAGGAGATTCCATGAGATAGGAAAGGTCATTAGGGATGTCCTGGCCCAGCCCAAACTGCCTCCTCACCCGGTTGGCAGGGTAGTGAACAAATCTGATATCTTCATCAGCCAAGTATGGCAGCCATCCAACATTGGTAGCCGCCAAATAAGTGATCCCCATCTTATCAAAACCAGCCAAAGGGGTGGTGGTCCCAATGGTATCAGTAAAAGAACCCATAGCAGAATCAATACATGTGTAACCCCAGCCTAAGTTTTTATAAGCTCTCCAAGAAAAATCAATACCACTATTAAAAGACTCAACAACTAAGTGACCGATGGGCTTTAGACCAGACCAACGAAAAGCCAAAGGGAAATTGGATTCAAACCTGCCACAGAAGTCAGTGATCACTTGCGGACATGATTGGTACTTCTCCTTCGCGAAACGAACGGGCCTACATTTCGCTAAGTATTGGGCACTGTGCTCAAACAACAATTGCTGCAGGATAGTGCTGTGAATAGAGGAAGTGACAATGTGGCAGGAGCCCGCCTGGCTCTCGTCACTCCACAGGATGTCTAGTTGAACATACAAATGCCCTAAGAACATAGGGGCCAACGGCAGACTCACTCCAGCAGCAATTTTAATAGCCAAACGGAAGTACAAAGGTTTGACGGCGTAATGGGGGTGCGAACCGAAAACGAACTTGCAAAGCCAAAAAGCAACAAAAGCCGCACGATGGGCGGCGACAGAAAACTTAGAGGAAGAACTAACCCAGTATGATAACTTTGCATTCCCGGCCATCCTCTTCCTCAACTCGGCCTCAATGGCTTCTTCCTCTGAAGAAAGCTCTATAGTGGCAGGATCCGTATCACCAAGGATTAGCAGGAGTAGTTGGTTGGCCACATCTTCAAGAGTCACGGTCAGTTTGCCGCAGGAGAAGAAAAATGTGTGGGTGGTGGCGCACCACTGGCAGACTAAGTGACGAAGGTTATAAAGGTCTCAAAAATTAGAAAGACGAAGGATAAAACAATGGCTTTCAGAACGCCGGCCTGCTGCAACAAACCTATAAAGGCCGTATCGGATAATTCTCGGTTGACCCACTCCTTCCAACCCAAGGCCGTGCCTGATCCAAACTCGAAATGAATCGGCACAGGAAGAGAGACCCCCTGATGGATGACCAAATCGGAAATGGAGGAAGACACCGGAGCCCAAGAAATATTGGGGTTCCGTCTACACATGGTGAGCCACACGCGGCCTGGCGGCGGCGGCACATAATCACTGGGAACCTCGGGGAAGTAAGGATAGGCGTTATACCAAGGGTCGATCAGAGGGGCACACTCACTGTCTGGGTCGCGCGGCGCATCTTCCTCATCGAAATGATTGAATTCGGAGTACATGGCCTCCTCACCCATTTCTTGTTCAGCGGGAGGATCAGGAACTTTCTCTTTCCCTTTGTGGCATGAGGAACTCTGACTTTTCACCGGCGCCATGGTGCGATGGTTCGAGTAAAGTAAGAGGGCTATGGGTGCGTGAAGAAGAGAAGACGGTAAAGGAAGAGGGACGAACACAATGTTTTGGAAAAGAAGGTATTTGTGTTTGATTTTCGAGCAGACTCTCTTCTTAAATACCTGAGTCATTAATACCAGCCTGAAGGAAGGCGACTGATCAGCCATCAAAAGAAGAATGAAATTAATGCACGGCAGTTGTGTCTTAGGATAACTGTCATTCTGGGAAATTCGAAGAGTCACCACTGTTTACGGCAAAAAAAAAAATATATATATATATATATATATGTATATATGAAGGGGCCCACAGTTTTAAAAAGCCCGCGAATGAAAAGAAAGAAGGGAAAAAAAAAAAAGGACAGAAAGGTCTTTTATTCATATACGGACCGTAGGAACGCTCCATATGTTCAGGGGGCTAAATGTTGAGAGTCATTTTTCTTGAAATAGGCAAAAGGCAGCCCAACCCAGAAATACAGGCAGCAAAAAAGCGGCAGACTAAGTAAAACCATTAGGCCCAAGTGGCAGGAATAATGGATCACAGGCCTTTAATATAAATAAAAGGGTCTCGAGGAAGTAAGTGGGCCTAAAAGGCCCGGAAAGAGAGAAAACAGCACCCATGGAGAATATGTGGTATGGAAAAGTAAGAATGGGCCGTGGTAGGCCCAAAGAAATGTAAACAAAGAAAGTAGGGGATAATGGCGAGCCCATGAACCCCAAGGATGAGAATGAGGAAATTGGGCCAGGGAAGCCCAATTGAGTTAGTAAATACCCATGGGATGCGGAGTTAGTAAATGGACCGAGGAAGTCCAAAGGAAGTGAATGGGCTGGATAGGCCCAAGTGAAAAGAAAGGGACACTAGAGCCCATAAGTGAGAACACCAGTGGCCATATTAAGCCGCTAGGGGAAAGAAAGGAATGGCAAGCCTGAAAAGAGGCCCAACAAGAACAAATCGCCGCAGCAGGAAAGGCCAAGTAACGCGGTAGGAAACCAAGGCAATACTAGAAAAGACTACAATTGTGGAAATCACCAAGGCCAAGTAACAGGGGAGCACAATACTAAAAACTACAATTGTGGAAATCACTAAGGAAAGACTAGAAAAGAGAGAAAGACAGAGAGAAAAGAGCAAGTGTTAGTGGCATGCACCAATAGGTCCCTTCCCTTCTCTCCCTCTAAAATCCCTACTCTCTTATATAATCGTCCTGGGCATTGTCCATTTAGGTCTGCCTCCCTCAAACCCATTAATTTCCACGACAGGAATTCTTTTCCTCAGAGGTTAATTATGTTGAGAAGAGGCGTTCTTCCTCCCTGACCTTGCCCCTGCGGACCGAACTCGACTTATTTCTTTTATTCGTTGATTAATCTTTATTACCATTTGCCTTTACTATTTTATTTGTTAAAATTGTTCATATTATTGTGATTATGGATCATTTGGTCATTCACTATTAAAAGAACTATCTAGTCATTCCAGAATACATTGCTCTATTTTTGTTAATTATGTCTGCCTACCGCAAGCTCCTTTGAAACAGCTCTGCCTGCCGCAAATATTCTCCTGGCAGACAAGGCCTAGTTTGTGCACAACCCTGCCAAGTTGAGTTCCAATTGGACCGATCTCGACTCCCGCAACCCAGAACACTTGAGCCTACAACCACAAAGGGGCAGCCCAGCCCAACACAGTAAAAAAGGCCCCTACAATGTTCCCAAGGGTCTAGGGGCCAGGACCCATCAAAGAGGAAGGCTTTGGGCCCTAGAAAATGAAGTTCTAGGCTCTAGAAATGAACCTACATGCATACACATGCTTGATTCATGCATACACATGCTTCCCCCAAAACCCTAATTTTGACAACTCTAATGTCCCGACTTCAAGCGGTCATAACTCACTCAATATAAATCCAAATAGGAAATATTTATGTTCAAATTAAAGCTTAGGATGTCTACTTTCCAATGAATAAAATATAACTCACAAATTCTTTATGGATCAAAAGTTATGGTTAAAATAGTGAGCAAAGGTCATTTTTCAGCATCATTTTCAAAGCAACTTGAGCACTTTTGAGTTGTGATTACTTCCAAACTATCAAAATAACTTCAATTACCTTTTGTAAACATGTCAAACTCATTATTGGGACTAGGGACTAAAGTTTATTAACCAGGTACAAAATGAGGTGTCAACAGTACCCACGCACCTATACCCATATTGTACCCATACTCATGTCAATGTTCATGCAACTTAGGAATGGATGAATGGTTGTATGAAAGAAAATTGTAGGAATAAAGAAAAGAAAGGATGTTGAGGTAAGGGATGAATATAGAACAATCCCTTACCAAAATTTGAGAGATTCAGATCAAATAGGTTAAGATCTCACAAAGAGCGAGTTGCTAGCTTTACTTTCCAAAACTTCATGGAGGCAAGGAGAGAGAGATTTTTTTTACCACCATCTCCTAACAGTCAATGGCGAAGCCAATGATTTTATTCAGGGAGCCAAACTTAATCTAACCAAATTCTTAAGTTAAAAATTGTGATAGTAGAATAACTGAATATAAATATCAACTAACAAATCACTTCTATTAAAATTAATTAAGGGAAAGACTTAAGTATAGTATTTAGGTACTGTTCCTTAAGTTTATCTCTTAAGATTTTGCCATGTGGCTTTTTTCTTCCTATAGAATAGAAGTATATTTTTTAGTTAAGTAGTCACATGGCAGAATTTTAAAAGAGGAACTTATGAAATAGTACTTAAGATACTTTACATTAGTTTTGTCCATTAATTAATTGTGTTGAAAATTTGTTAGCTTCTTGAAACTATATATTACTATATATTAATTGTTGCTAAGTGGAAACTTCAGACACATAATTGCAAATTTTTGAAAAATTAAATGTACAAGTCCACAATTAGGAAGTCCAAATTTTAAATACAACAAATGTGACAAAAGTTGATCATCCAATATACAATTCTACATTTGCTTCCCAATAGGACCATACATTAGGAGAAAACATAGATTAACAAAAAATCACTTGAAGTAGTAGGGAAGGTTCAGGACATAGAGGAGGAAGTAGGCCCAAGTGACACCGGAAATGCCACCGAAGAAGAATCCGCCAGTGAACTTGGCCCATCCATCTGCAGTTTGCAACTGGTCGGGCTCCTTCTTCCGGCCAGTTAGGGTTAATGAGGGGGCAGTGGATGGCTCTCCTTCATTAAAGGATGCAATGCCGTACATTGTCAAGCAAAGGCTAAGTATAACAACAAGTCCAGCAGCGGCCAGAGACCCAGCTCCCCCAGCATAGGGGGTGTTCCTCAAAGGTCCAGTTTTGACAAAGGGTCCAACAAGGAGAAACCCATGGGCTAGGCCGACTTCAATGCCCCTTAGAAGTGGGCTGACTGCAGTCCGATAGGCCGGAAGGTTGGAGAGGTACCATGCAATCAATGGGCTTGATGTTACTGGAGTCTCCAGGCTTCCAATGAATGGGTCACCATTGATGGGCTGAATAACTTGGAAAGTTGGCTGCGAAAAAAAAAAAACCAAGAAAAAAGGAGTTATATCTGTAGGATTAAGTAGGACTTATAAAGGAAACATTAGGTTATAACTTGTATCCATACAGCATCAGGTTATATCTAAGTTTTATCAGTTTTTTTTTTCTTAAGAGAGTACGAAAGTTATAATTAAGTTGGGCCTAAAAGACTCAAGTACTTGTCCAAGAGTGGAATCCGGAAAAGAAAAAAAAAGGAACAAATTAGTTATGATAAATAGAAGACCAATTCTCCTAGTTGCATATCAGTATCTAGTCCTAGGCCCTAATTATTATGTCTGTAAAGGTTTTACATCTAAACGGGTTTAAGCGATAGCCAGTGGAAATGTCTCATGTCTATTCTTAAAAACCCAACTTCGCCTCCTCCACCATTTACTTACCTCAAACAAAAACAAAATCCAAATGTTGGTGCTAGTATCTCTTAATTTTAAATCTTATTATATCTAGGTGATAATATTATCACCTAAAATTGAGAAATGATAATTTGGAAAGGGAGTGGATTGGTAAGCAAAACGCGTTTGACATAGTGGAAAAATACCAAACCACCACAAAGCTTTCTTCCAATTAAAATTGAACTCATGCTGTTATAAATATCCGATACATAAGATATATTCTCGAACTCAATAATTAACTCCTTTCAAGTCATTTAGGAGGTGATTGGGATTATATGGTATTTCTCATCCAAACAATCGACGACAACGACGATAACAACAGCAACAATAATAATAAAACCACAACAACAACAATAGATTCATATTTGTCTTCGTTTTTGTTCTAGTACATGGACTACATATGTTATAGCTCTTCCTTACTCATGATCTCTATTTTAGGATGGATGCAAGATTTGAAAAGATGGTTAGAGACTTTACTAACTGAACTAGTTAATACCATCACACAATCATAATTGACACATGAGCTTTATTCTATGTGTATGTGTTTATGTGCATGCATATACATATGATCTAATTCTAGAGAGATATGTAAGATTATATACCTTTTCAGATTGGACGGCTTTGATGGTGAGGGAATGAAGTCTCCTAGAAGGCAAGACTTTGAGGGGAGAGCCAGAGAGGCCTTTGGGTGAGACCAAAGCTCTTGTGATTGGTGAGGTGAAACTGGACTTAAGCTGGCTGGCCATTGGGGAAGCAGTGGCCATGGCTTTGCTTTCAGAAGAGAAACAAAGTGTAAAGACTGAAGAGTAGCAGAGAGTTAGTTCTATGAGAGAGTTTGAAGTAGTGAGATTTTAGAGGGACCATGCATTATTGTCTGAAGTGTTCAAGTGGCTGTGGTTGCTAAAGTCCGTATCATTTCATTGGATGAGATGTGGCACAAAACCTTATCCCTTATCCAATCCTTTCCAGGTGGTTAGGAAACGAACTGGGTCGGGTTTCATTTGGTTGGAATGGGGTGCTTATGGCTATGGATTTGTTTTCCTTTTGGGATTTGAGCCCAATTTGGGTTCTAAAGAAAATGTCAGTTTATACAAAAGTTTGACACTTGTTTGTTTATGTGATGGAAGGTAAATGACAAGTAAAAAAATGATATTATTGATTGATGTAAATAAAAATGGTAAAAATTTGTCAACAATTGTCAAAAAAAAAAAAAAAATTGGGTCAAATTTTAACAAAAGAGTTACTTTTTCTCAAGGCTGGCCCAAGGCCTACGCCTAACGCCTCGCCACCAAAAAGAAAGAAAGAAAGAAAGAAAAAAAAAAATCCCTCTGGGAAAAAGGCCCCTCCCATTGTAAAGGCCTAAATTTTTATAAAATTATATTTATTTTTTTAGAGTTTGTGCAATTTTTTTTTTTTTTTTTGTTTATTAGTGATGCTGAGGATATCATAAATTTTAATAGTGGCTTACAAATTAGCATGTTTCCAATCACAAAAAGGTTATTTAAATATTCATTAGTTAGATTGATGAAGTTCATCAATGAGAGCCATTGTCACATCATATTGTGAACATTTTATGGTACTTTTAGCGCATTTTTCCTTTTCATTTTTATTAAAACTCTCAAAGTACAAGATCAATAGAACCCTAACTCAATTGAAACCCTAAAATGTTTAAAAAAATGTTACAAATGTGTTAAATCATCAATTATAGATTAATCTCCCATGATAGTTTGGGACTTTAATTTTTGTAGACTAATATCCTACAAAGTCATACACCAAAATAATATATATATATATATATATATATATCTTAAAACAAGATATAAAATTAAAAATTAGATTACAACCTTACTTAGATGTGCATCGTCATATATCTAAAATAAGGTATATTTTTTAAGTGTAATATATTTTTATTTCTTTTTAATAATATTTATGGTTCAACTATGATATTCAATTCTCTATATGAAATTAACATTAGTTTAGTTGGTATTATTCATCAAATTATGTATTTAATGTATCAAATTACATTGATTTGATTAGTCTAGGACAGATTGAAACTCGTTCTAATTTACCTTGTAAACATCAACAAGTTTTGAAGAATGATGAAGTTATACCTTTGGATTTGGTGGAGGCTGAGGTCCAACCCTGCCAATTGTGATGAATTGCTTAGTTTGGAATTGTTGTGGACTTGGGAACCTATGTACAAGAAAGGAGCTTGTAGAAATCATATGGGCAAAAGATCCCTCTATTGTGTTTATAGCTGAAACATGGACAGATGAAGTAAGGCTTGATTGAGTACAATGAGATATAGATTTTGAGAATAGATGGGTAATGGAAGAGGAGGTGGTCTGGCACTTTTTTGGAAATCATCAGTCAACCTTTCTATGGAGGGCTCTTCAAAGTATTTCATTGATTTCTACATCAATAAAAATTCTAAGAATGCTTGGTGTTTTACGGGGTTTTATAGTAAACCAGAAACAGCGAAGCGTTGTGAAGCCTAGAATGATCTTCGAGGTCTCATCCATCATTCAAATATTCTCTAAATTTATGCAGGGGATTTTAACAAAATTACAAAACAAGGAGAAAAGTTGGGTGAAGCTCTACGAAATCATAATCAGATGCAACTATTCAAGGAAGTAATTTACGAATGTGGATTTATGGATTTGGGGTTCATTGGTTCTTTCTTCACCTAGAGTAAACACTTTTAGAATGAACGGTCTATTTAGGAAAGATTAGACAAAGGTTTGGCAACAAATTCTTTCTTCTTGAAATTCCCTGATACCCTAGTTAATCATCCTCGCTATGATGCATTCGATCACTCTCCCCTTCTTATTAATCTCTCAGGGTTGGACACTCCTACAAAGAAAAAAAAATATTCACTTTGAGGAAATGTGGCTGTCTGATTATAGATTTGGGGAAACAGTTGAGGCATCTTGGGTAACACAGTCCTTTCAAAAGTCGAAAAATATGGAAAAGATTTGGATTGGTGGAAACGAAACTACTTTGGGAACATACGAAGAGAACTGGAAAAGAAAAGAAAAAAAAAAATCTCCTTTCCCAAGCCGAGGTCTAGGCACAAAGGAGTGGGTGTAATCATCATGTTAGAGAGTTGAAAGTTGAAATAAATATTCTTTTGGAGAGAGAGGCACAAATGTGGAGCCAAAGGTCTCAAGTTATATGGGCCAGCAAAGGTGATAACAATACATAATATTTTCACAGACGAGCCACCAAAAGACACCAGAAAAATACAATTAGGGGAATTCAAGATGAGACAACCATTGGTGTGATGATCCAGATAATATAGCTTCGGTTTTGACTAGCTATTATCAAGGTTTGTTTTCCACCTCTGATCCAAACCTTGCTACTGGGGTCCTATCCAATGTTAAGGGAATTCAAGATAAGACAACCAAATGATATAGCTTCAGTTCTAACTAGCTATTATCAAGGTTTGTTTTCCGCCTCTGATACAAACCTCGCTATTGAGGCCGTATCCCATGTCCCTCTGAGTATTATAGATGAGACGAATCAAGAATTATGTGCTGAATTTCACGAGTGGGAAGTGGAAGTTGCACTTAAGGACATGCCCCCCCTTTAAAACTCCCGGGCTAGGTTGGATGCCACCACTATTCTATCAGCATTTTTGGAATACTATTGATTCTGATGTTACTTAGGTTGTCCTCTTATGGTTAAATACAAGTACTCTCCCTGAACTAGTTAACCATACCTTCCTTACTCTTATTCCCAAAACATGAAATCTTGAGCATGTTCACGAGTACCGTCCAATCAGTTTGTGTAATGTATTGTATAAACTTTTTTTCAAAAGTGCTTGCAAACAAATTAAAAAAATTGCTTCCAGGTATTATTACTGAACATCAATCAACTTTTGTTAGGATTGTCTGATTTTAGATAATATTTTTGTCACTTTCGAGACTTTGCACTGAATGAAATATTACAAATCAAGGAACTCAGGATTTATGGCACTCAAATTGAATATAAGCAAGGCATGTGACAGGGTAGAGTGGTATTTTCTGGAAGTTTTGATATGAAAGATGGGGTTTTGATGAGAGGTGGATCGACCTCATCATGATATGTGTTAAAACTATTACCTAATCAATTATAGTTAATGGCAAACCAAAAGGGTTAATTTACTCCAGCAGAGGCATCAGATAAGGCAATCCCTTATCTCAATTTCTTATCATTTTATGCACAGAAGGACTGCATGAGTGTGGGCGCAAGCGCTCGCGATGAGTTTGGATTTTCCCAAGTCCATGAGAACTACACCTTGGTCTAGGGTGGACCATGGCAGATGGTGTAAATGGAGTCGCCGCCTAGATTAGGTCTAGGAACCAAAAATGTAGCGCCATTGTGGAAGAATTGATCTTTACCAAAGCATATGTCTAGAGTCTAGGAATGGGGATGGGAAGGTGTTAGGCACCTAACCTTACCTGACCCGTAAGTCGACCTACACTTATTGTGCTTCAAATCCTAATCCCATCAAATGGTCCTCTAATATGTTATTCCAAAATCATACATACTAACATGCATCTAACATTCAAAAATGACAAATGTTCCACACTCGTCCATACTATTAAAACCCTACCACTCATCTAGCAAAATATATCCAAGGGTAGTAAGCATATCCAAGGTAGTAGAATCAACAAGGCTTAATCATGCATATTCAATCATTTAAACATAGCATCATGGTATTCATCAAAAAAGGAGACCAATCATCATATTCAAATATGCATGTTCATATTCATATGCATGACTTACTTCACCTACCTCACTGTACCATAACACCTCAGCACCTATACATCAATGCATGTTCAAGTTCTCATGAATGTTCATGTGGTTCATCAAATTAAACTCTAATCATTAATCCATCAATCCAAGCATGTAAAACAAGTTATTCTACTAACCCTAATACTAAACATGTGAAAACTAGACTTAACAAGACATAAGCATGTGATTAAAACTAATTTAAACAAACAAAATAGCAAGAAACCTAAATCTGTGTTTTTAGGCACGAGTATGTGTGTGCATACATGAAGTGCATATGCATACATAAAGCATGTGCACGCATACACACCCAGAAACACAATTTTAAAGCAAGCAACAAACAACAATCAACAATCAACAAAACCTGGCATACTTCTAATAAATTAATCCAACTCTTCATTCAAAACATGGTGAGACAGAACAAATCAAAATCAAACAAAATCAAATCATATTTCTAAACATAAATTACAAATAAATCAAACAAGAACACAAGTTCTAAAAAATCCAAATTAAGGAAGAGCCATGAAGAGAGACTCCCTTACGTATGGAACATAACTTGGTTGATATTTAACCAACCCCTCAGTGCCTACACAACAAGATTCATTGAGATATCAAGGAAATCAAAGGATTCAATAATTTATAGGTAATCATAACTCAAAATAAAAAGATGTTCTTGAAAAAGCTTTAGAAAGAATGTTTGAAAAACGTTTCTTGGAATAGGATCAATAGTTTCTACCCTAATGAGTAATAGATAGAGGTTTTTAAGAACCAAAAATGTTCATAATCTATGAGTGCAGAAGATGCAGAGAAAAGAAAGAGTCTTTGGAAGAGTTTAGGTCAAAAATCCACACTCTCTAGCTAGGGTTTGAGTTTGGAGGTATAAGGTTTTATTATATATTTAAACTAGGGTTTACAAACTCATTTAAAGGGTTTTGGACTTTCCTAGGGGTCTAGGGGCCCAGCCCCATCAAAGAGGGAAGCTTTGCAACCTAAAAGATGAATTTTTGAGGTTTTGGAATGTAGTGTGCACATGCATACACAAAGCATGTGTGCGCATACTCGAAGTATGTGCACGCATACTTGAGTTTTGACTGATTAAATGCCCTAACTTCAAATGGCCATAACTCACTTAATAGAAATCCAAATTTGTCAAAATTTATGTTCAAATTGAACCCCAGGATGTGTAATTTCCAATGAAACAAACTTCACTCAAATATTCTTTGTGGTTCAAAATTTATGATCAAAACAGTGAGCAAATGTCATTTTTCATTATCGTTTTCAAAGTGATTTGAGCACTTTTGAGTTGTGATTATGTCCAAACTATCAAAATAACTTCAATTTATAGGAAAGATAAATTTTGTATCGCATACAAAACATAAGCAGTGAAAATTTAAAGGATCTACTTCATTCGCAATTGATAACATGTACTATGTAAATTTAAGAATTTAAGAACAAGAGAGCATACATTGGTGCTATGAAATTCAAAACTAAAGATTAGAAGTACTTGAAAACACTTTTAATCTTCACTCCAATTCCACTTATGCCCAAGAAGTGTAGTCTTTCAATTAGTTTATATGTACGTGTTCAAGAGAAAATAAAAGAGTGGCTTACATTCACATACACACCATTCTCGTACCATTACTAAATTCTATATGTTTCTCTCCTTATATATAATTGATTATTTAATTGAGCTAGCCTTTTGGGCCATTCCAATTGGGCCTTAGTATGTGGCTTGGAGTGGGACCAAAAGGGACAAATAAGACACTAGATCCCATGGGTTTTGGGCCTTTCTAACAACTCTTAATAAGGCCAAAATTACCATTAATTATATTTAATACTACTATATAAATATAATTGCACTCTAAGCCTTATTAATAAATTATTTCCCAAAACTTTGTTATACACTCATCCCCTTCATTATAATATTCATAGTAATACAAAGTCATGAATGTTGATTGCCACTATAAAGATTTCTACATCTTAATTCTTGAGTACCCGGTTTAATCTTCTAAGTTATTCATCATATATTTATGAAATCTAATTTCATAAATATATACTTTAGTAACTTCTTACTAAAGTGGTTAGACCTAACACTCTGAATAATCAACCTCATTAAACTTATCTCAAGAGAATATTTTATATCTCCATTAAGAGATTATAAATTCCATCTTAAGAATATTTATTCCTTCATGATTAGGTTCATTATTCTCTCAAGACTGAGAGTTCATGTAAATAGAAGTCGTGAGATTTATTATTCATTTGACAGTCGTTAGTAGAATAATAAATCTCATAGCAGTTCAGTTTAATATGTCTTAACAATTAAAACATATCAACATATCAACTAGAAGTCTCCACTTCTATAATCATGACAAATCATCTTAGTTGATATCTTATAGTCTTCATAGATGAAATACCCAATTTTGTCACCGACTACAAACTAAAATTCTGAGTTTACAAAGAATTTGTGATTTATATTTTCTGTGACTAAATCACATACTATGCATCTGATGGACTATATGATAATTTCCAAATATTCATGTTACCATTATTTTAGATAATAATAAAACAACTTTATTAATCATAACATAATATTCTTGTTACCATTATTTTATATAATAATAAAATAATTTTATTAATCACAACATAATGTCATATATAATGTCATACATAACATCATACAATAGGATTTAAAGGGCACATACTTCTATTTTTGCTTCCAACTTATCAGACTTCCCTTTCAACACATGTGCACATCCCCAAATGTAGAGGCATTTCATACTAGGCTTGTGCCCACTCCACAATTCCTTAGGTGTGTTGGGAACTGATTTTGATGGAACTAAATTTAAAATATGCATTGCAGTTTTTAGTGCACATCCCCCAAATGAAATTGGTAAAGTTGAATAACTCATTATGGACCTAACCATTTCTTAGAGAGTCCTGTTCCTTCTCTCTGCTACACCATTTTGTTGAGGAGTTCCAGGTGCAGTCAATTGGGATACAATCACATTTTAAGTTAAGTAATCCTTGAAATCCCCAAGAAGGTATTCGCCACCTCGATCAGATCGAATGGCCTTTATGCTTTTACCCAATTGATTCTCAACTTCAGCCCTAAACTCTTTGAACTTTTCAAAGACTACAGATATCCGTCTCATTAGGTACACATAATAATATCTTGAGTAATCATCTGTAAAAGTGATTAAGTACTTACAACCTCCTTTTGCTTGGGTTGACATAGGACCACATACATCTGTATGAACTAATTCAAGCAACTCTTGAACTCTTCTACCTTTTGCATTAAAAGGCATTTTGGTCATTTTGCCCTCCAAAAAGATTCACAAGCTAGAAATCCATCAAAGTCCAATGGCTCTAAGAGTCCATCTTTGATCAGTCTTTGACTTATGTTTGAATTAATATGACTAAAACGCAAGTGCCAAAGATATTCATCATTAGTAGAAGGAAACTTTCATTTTAATGATTTTACATGAGAATTATTATCTAATTCAAAATTGCATAATTCATGCTTATCAGGAGTTAAAATATAAAGACCATCAACAATATTGCTAAAACAAATAAACACTTTATTCTTCTTTTTTACAGCATTGTCTTTCAAGATAACATAATATCCATGTCTACCTAAATAAGTTGCAGAAATTAAATTCATATGAACATTAGGTATATACAAACAGTCTTTCAATATTAAAACTTTAGAACCAAAACACAAATTAAACACTCCAATAGCTATAACTAGAATTCTGCTTTCATCAACCAAAGTAAGAAAAATTTCCCCTTCATTTAGTTTTCTGGTCTCCCAAAACCCTTGCAAAGAATTTCATATATGATTAGTACAACCTAAATCCATACACCAGGAATCTGTGGGATTTTGTACTAAACATGTTTCAAGAAGGAATGAACTCCAGCCTTGCTCACCAAACGTCTCCTTTAGACTTAGCATTATGTCCAAAGCTAGTTCTACATCCTGCATTTAATGCTATAGAACATTTGATATAGATGCTAGGATAATGCACTTGGCCATCTTATTAGATTTCTACCAATGATCGTATCATTGTTTTTCCTCAGGATGAGCATCTAATGATGGGAAGTTAGGACAAGGTTCATAAAGCACGAATTTGTGCTCTTCAACGGTAAGAACACTGTCCAAGTTTCTTTTCCAGTCAACATAGTTGGATCTAGTCAGTTTGTTTTTATTAAGAATAGCAACAAGTGGGCTAAAAGATGCCATTATTTAAATTTGAAATAACAAACATGAATATAATAAGTAAACCGAACATTATCAATTTAGCATATAAACATATAGTATGGAACCTTAATAAAACCATACCATAAAATATGCGACAACAACCCAATCCATGTCTATAATTCCTTGGTAGCAAGTATATTATAAACATCACGATTGATTGAGAACTATTCTCCTTATTAGTGATATCATGGTAAACACATTAGACCTAGGTTTTGGGGTTTTCTTTGAAAATTTTGGGGTTTTTGAAAATTTTTGAGATTTTTGTGAAAGTTTTGGGTTGGATGTTGTTTATTTGATGCTATATGATCATGCATTGCAATCCATTAGCATTTTCACAATGTTTCATGCATTTAGATGTGTATTTAATTGTTGAAAATTTTATGCTGCTAGGTTTGGATTACATTGAACCATGATGCAATTTCTTTTAGCACGTCACATGTTTATGCATATTTCATGCATATGTACCTTTTCTTTTCTATCTTTTTGTTCTAGGTTGTGATTCTCTCTCTCTCTCTCTCTCTCTCTCTCTCTCTCTCTCTCTCTCTCTCTCTCTCTCTCTCTCTCTCTCTCTCCAAATAGACTGTGCATGGCACCCAAGCGCAAATCTACTCTGATCCGAAACCCTTTTCATTCCGAGTCATCTTCTTCTTCTGATCTTTCCCCTACTCACATTCGGTTCCATGATGAGAAGGCCCATCAGGACTTCTCGAAGAACCTTTCTAAACATGGGGTTCATCCAGAGCACCATGTGATTCTATCAGACTTTTTTGATACTCCTCTTCCCGATGTCATTCACACTCGGGGATAGGAATCTCTTTGTGAGATACCCTTGAGGTGTCACACCATGTTCATACAAGAGTTTTACTCCAAATGCATGGTATCGATATGACTGTGCCTTAGTTTGTCACGACATTCAAAGGTACATGTATCATAGTCACTCCGTATCTTATATCCGAGATACTACATGTCCCAAGGGAATCACATCTTGATTACCCAGGCTTTCAATGTTTGAGGACTATGTCACAAGCTTCTACCTCACTTCTGTGAGACACCTCTATATGGGGTGAGCGTCAAAACAGCCCATGCTCAGGCTTTGCAAAAGGTCCGAGATTCCTTAATATGGTGATGACATTTGTTCTTACTCCATTGTCTCACTATAACTCCATTATAAAGCCTTGTGCTCGATTTTTGTTATCCCTTTTAGAGTACCTCTCTATAAATTTCCCTTCTCATTTCATTATCTCTATCATAAATATCTATAGGGATACGGCGACTCATGATAAAGTCATTTTTCCTTTGGCTATCACGATGATCCTTCGCCATTTTTCTATCCCTATTCCTAATTCTCCTCTCTATACTATCATGGGTGCCATCAATGTAGCTTCTGTTTGACGGAGCAAGGACCAACTTCGACCGAAGCTACCATGGACCGAGATGACGAATCCTCCAACCTCTACCATTCCTTCAACCTCCGCTCCTTCTTCTTAAGTTGGTGGTGTGACTCTCGAGACCATTATGGCGCAACTTCAGTTCATGGATGCTTGCCTTGACACTTTCAGTGATGAGTTATGTCAGGTGAATACTCATATTGGTTGTATTACACGACGACAGGCTCGCCTAGATGGTTTCGTTGCTTCTCCATCTCCTTCTCCAGAGGCTTCTAAGGATGAGGATGTTGCTGATAGTGATGATAAGGATGAGGATGCTAGCTGTTCTAGTGATGAGGAGATGACAACCTTTTAGTGACTTACCCTTTGTCATTCGTGACAAAAAGGAGGAGTAGTTTTGGGATTATAAGAGTAGTCATATTTTTAGGTGGAGAGCTAGTATAGGACATTTTTGTTTAGGGGAGTGTCTATTTTTTTTTAGGGATGTAGTAAGGATTATTTGTACTTTTTCTTTTCTTTTATCTTTAGATACATTATCCTCTTGTACACCGGTCTTGTGACCATTTATTTATGACATACATTGTAACTATTTCTCATTTATACATATGATAGTGTATGTTGTTTCTCACCTATCTCTCCATGTGTTGTTTCTTTTCTCTCATAATACAAATGTTTCTTTATGTATGCAATCCTTTATTTATATTTCACACTAAGATGCCTTGATGAGTTTTGTTTAACGTATTTTAGAAAGACAAGTTGTCAAAATCTATCATGCCATGAGCTCTCTTCTTGCAAAGCTTTTCAATAATTTGTGTTAGGATTAGATATTATTGTATTTAACAAGTGATTATGAGTTTAGTGATTTAAGACTTCTCTCATAATTCATTCATTTGTTGTGGTTTTATCATGGATTACTAAAGGGAGAGATTTTTAAGACATATGTGGATATTGTTAGAGACATATGTTATGTAAATTGGCTAATCCTTTGACAAAACGTACTTTACTTGTAATTGGGTAGATCTAGGATGGGTTTAGTACTTCAAAGAACAAAAGTTCAAGTTTAGTATTGAAGTCATGCAAATCTGTCCAAGAAACAAGTAAAGAAGTGTTATTCATTAAAACTCGACAAATATTTCAACAAATCCATATCCATCGAGGTTTAATGTTGATGCTCGACAGTAGCTCAATAGAAGTTGTATCTGTCCAGAATTACAAAATTCAGATTTTCAGATCTAATTTCACACATATCCATGTATATTTATGTAGAGTTTCTTTTCTCTCAACCCTAGATATATATAAGAATTATTTTAAGGGCTGTCAAAGGTGATGCAAAGTGATGCAACTCAATGCAAATTGATTGTGCATGCAAATTGTGATCAGAGACAGAATTTGCCCTAGTTCATCATATTCTTTATAGAAGCTGCCGCGTCTTTGCGGCATAGGTTTTATAACCAAGAAGCTTCTTAATCTTCATCGTTGAATGAACTAAAGAGCTTTACAGCTAACATCTTCCTCAAGTTAGTGTGTTAGTCACGTACTTGGATCTGTACATCAATTGGTTAGTCACGTACTGGGAGTCGTGCATTGAAAGGAGAGATTGTCACCACATTACAAATCCAATAGGGTTTAGAGTAAGGGTTCAACCGTAGGTTGGTATTAGCTACTGAGATTCCTTTTCCTTGTAACCACTTGTTTTTATAATAGTGGATTCTCGGGAGTGATGACCTTAAATTCGCCTGGTAGGGTTTTGCCTTAGTGGTTTTCCCCATTCGTAAACAAATCACCTGTGTCAAATTTATTTTTCGCTACATTTAACTTAGTTGGTGATTTTTTTGTGCTATCACACTTATTGCATATAATTGAATCTAATTAATTTCACTCGGCTAATTAATTTGATTAAGTTACCAAAGGGGTCAATACATTCTTGGCCTATCAGATAACTTGGTCGATCTACACACAGCAAAACCAAGTTCGACTTAATCAAACCCACTGTGTCCTGCCACAAATTGCATCGATGACAAAGATCAGATACAATGAATACTATGCATTACAGTTGTAGACACCGTATTTTTGTACCCCTTACATCTCAGGCTCCCGTTCGCCAATGATGTTGGAATTCTAAAACCCAAGGTTGGTTTAAAGTCCAATCAAATGAAATTTAACTTAAGGAAGTGTTTTTGGAAAAATGTAACTTATTTTTGGAAAATAAAGACCACAAAAACCTGAGGGCATGCGTATGCATACATGCGTATGCGCACACATGCTCAAGATCTGCATACACATGCTTTGTGCATGCATACGTATACAAGGGGCATGCATGCCCATGCTAGAGTTCCAGAAACCAAAAAGGAAAGGCTTTCTACATAGAAACTTGGTTTAGAATGAATCTCACATCGTTTGAGAGCATACCAAACCCTTATTTTCAACTATATAATGACTGAAAATGTAGATTTTCAATGGAGGGGGGAATTCTGGTGGTAAAACACATAAGATTCACTAGGAAATAGTGAATCAAAGAGGAAGTTTTTCACAAAACATCCTCAAGTCAATATTTTTTTGATTTGGACCTATTTTGGCCTTGATCTTCAAGTTTCAAAGTTTACTAACTAATTTTGGTTTGTTTGTGACTAGATTGACTGAGGAGATCATTAAAAATCAAACTTTAAAGAGTTCTTGTGTTGAGGTAAAGGTTTTATCTTTAGCTCTTCACTTTTTCCTAGTTTTCTTTGATTCCTTTTTTGTTTATATATTTTAAGGCTTTGAAATATTTGTCTAGTTTAGGTTTTTTTGCTCTGTTTTATGTCTAAAGTATGTTAGGTTGCTAGATCTCTGCTTTGGTGTTTCTATTCTGCAAGTTTGTGGGTTTAGTATCCTAGATCCTATCAAAAGAGGGCACCATTAATGTCTCTTGTTTGTTCAACCATACATTGTGTTCACCTAATTCTAAAGGACAAATAAAATATATAAATTGAAAGGATGACCCAAAAGTTATGGCATACCCTAAGACATTGAGAAGAAAAGAAAAGAAGTTCTCACATATAAGGAACTTGTACCAAAGTCCAAAGGTATGTCTCAACTTGAAAGGTCCATAGGACCATAGCATAGTTGCTATCATAAGCCCAAATTGAATGGTCTCTCAAAAAGGAGAACCTTGGGCCTAAGGTAACAAATATGCTATGAGCTTAGCATCCAACATCTTACAAAGTTAATATGAAACTCCCTAATCTTGGGCCTCCTTGTTGTACGCCAAGGCCCAAAATGATAAGAGATTCATGAGCTTTAAGAGGGAAATCATAATATATTCTAGCTAGAGGGCTACTTCAAAAAAAAAAAAAAATTGATAATGAATGAGAAATGAAGAGCCCAAAGGTGATGAATAAATTGTTAACCCATATTATAAACAACGGGTTGAAAATCCTTAAGCAAATTCTAAATGAAAGCCCACGAGAGTAAGGTGTGAGCTTTATTGAAAATGGACTAAGCCCACTGAAACAAGGGGCAAGGTTTATATGAGGAGAAAGTGAGTAATCTTGTAATTAGGCTTTCATTAAAATGGACTTAAAGATTTCCTAAAAACATCTAAAAAAGAGAACCACTTCATTCTGGGACGTGTGCTCATGCGTCCAATGGCTTCTCCTAGTTTTCCATGTGCCACATGTCTGACCATATGACTCAAGAAGATGTTATCATATGATGATCGAAGGGCTGATGTCAACAACTATTTTGGTGCTAAAGCATATTCTCGAATGGACCTTCACAAGGGATCTTGTCAATGACTTTTCTGAAATGGGAAGTGTGGGATCATGGGAGGATCATGATTGGCGAAAATGGACCTTAATAGTTGGGACCGTGCAAATTGTTGCTGCTCGCATTTTGATTGAATGAGACACGGCCCCACCACTCGATGCTGCACGATATTTTGTCCTAGCCCAAGACAAAGATGAAGACGAAGAAGATGATGATTAGGAGATTAGCTATTGGAGTGAGAGTAACTATGATTGGTCTTTAGACGAGGAAGATGAGGTCCTTCCTAGCAAAAAAGAATTCTAGGGAGATGTAACTGAAGCCATGCGTGTTTGGGGGCCTTTAAAAGATGAAGACTCGTTCATGGACCTGAAGACTCTTCAAGGAAGAGAATGAGAAAGAAGGCAATGTTGCATAAGGAGGAAGAAAGGCAGAATTCATCATGCCTACTGATGGGCAACTTAGTAAATGGACTTAGGTTGGGTTTTCCAATAGCATGGGAATGATATCTTGTTATACAAGTTCCAATGTACTTTTCAACATTTTTAATAAGATGAATTATGGTTTGGCTTATTTTGATGTGTCCCATAATATTGAAATTCGACACTTAAATGATTCCAATGAATTTGAAAATGAAATTAATAAACAATTGGAAAAGAAAATTGAACCTATAGAACCAATTCATGAAACTAATAATCTGGGCAATGATGAGAATCCACGCTTAACTAAAATTGGCTCAACCCTAAATGAACAAGAAAGAAAAGATCTCAAAGAGCTTCTTGCTAAATTCCAAGAGGTATTTGCATGGTCTTATGAAGACATTGATCCCGAGATGGCATAGCATCACATTGATACTCATTCTCATATAGTGTCCATCAAGGAATAGGTCACCATGCAATTGAAAGTAAGGTTCATCAAACCTATACACCAAGCCAAATGGATAGCCAATGTAGTGCGTATACCCAAAAAGGATGGGAAAGTTAGGATGTGTGTGGATTTTAGAGATTTGAACAAAGCTTGTCCTAAGGATGATTTCCCTTTGCCTCACATAGACGTCTTAGTGGATAATACTGCCAGAAGTGCCATGATGTCTTTCATGGATGGTTTTTGAGGATATAACCAAATCAAAATGGCTCCTAAGGTTATGACTAAGACTACCTTCACCACTGAATGAGGGATTTACTGTTATGCAGTGATACCATTTGGGTTCAAGAATGTATGTGCAACCTACCAAAGAATGGCTACGGCCTTGCTACATGATATGATGCACAATGAAGTAGAG
Organism: Quercus cerris; assembly: GCA_963669245.1. Taxonomy (NCBI): domain Eukaryota; kingdom Viridiplantae; phylum Streptophyta; class Magnoliopsida; order Fagales; family Fagaceae; genus Quercus; species Quercus cerris. The sequence goes on from OY770011.1 coordinate 51,088,998, forward strand.
ATATATATTGATGACATGATTGTAAAATCCAATGATAGAGAAGGTCACATAGCCAATCTAAGAAAATTCTTTGAGTGAATCAAAGTGTATAGACTGAGACTAAATCCATAGAAGTGTACCTTTGGAGTGACTACAGGAAAATTACTAGGCTTCTTAGTGAGTAATAGAGGGATAGAGGTTGACTCATCAAAGATCAAAGTCATATTGGACATGCCTACACCTAATAATGAGAAAGAGATAAAAGGATTCTTAGGCCTTTTACAGTACATTAGTCGATTCATTACCAAACTCACTTCTACTTGTGAACCTATCTTTAAGCTTCTGAGGAAGAATGAACCCCATACATGGAATGAAAAGTGCTAGAAGGCCTTAAGCTTATCAAGGAATATCTTCTCCATACACCTATCTTGGTACCCCCAAAACTTGGGAAATCATTACTCCTCTACCTCTCTATCATAGTGTAGGCATCGCGTTTTGTACCCCTTACGACTTAAGCCCCCACTCTCTAATGATGCTGAAATTCTAAGACCCAAGATTGGTTTAAGGCCTAATCAAATTCTAAATTAACTTAGGAAGTGTTAAAATGGAAAATATAATTTTTTTACAAAAAAAATATATCTATTTTTGGAAAATAAAGGCCAAGGAAACCCTCAACCTACGTACGCATACACGTGTATGCGTACGCAGGCACATACCTGCATACACAACTAGGGTTCCAAAAGCTATAAAAGGAAGATTTTCTACATTAAAGACTGAGGTTTGGAATGAATCCCACATTGTCTGGGAACCGTTCCAAACCCTTAATTTTCAACTATATAAACCCTTATATGGTATATTTCAAACACACACAGAAAATCCTATGGGAAAACCTAAGCTTCGCTAGAAATAGTGAATCAAAAAGGGAGTTTTTCACAAAACATCTTTAAGTCAATTTTCTTTTCATTGGGGCCTTTTCTGGCCTTGATCTTTGAGTTTTAAGATTACTAATCACTTCCTTGTTTGATTGTGAATAAATTTGCCTGAGGAGAATGGTCAAAATCAAGCCAAAAAGCTTTTATTTTTAAGGTATTAGTTCTAAACTTTCCTTTTCATTTCTTTGATTTTTTATTTTTTTAATCTTTTTGTTCTCTTTGTATTTCTTGTTTATTTATGTTGTAATATGTTTGCTTAGATTAGGTTTTCTTTGTTTTATTGTTTAAAGTATGTTAGGTTATTAGTTTCTTTGTTTTAAGTTCTGCTCTATTTTCTGCATTGTTGTGTTTTTGGGTTAGAGTTTTGCGGCATGTATGCGTACACATGCTTTGTGCATGCATACACATACTCAAAGTATGTGTATGCATACAATTGGGCTGCATACATCAGCCCTATGTATGCATATGCATACTCAAGCCCAAAAACCCTAATTTGACCTTTTCTACTTGTGTTTCTCTATTTATTTTTTTGTTTATTCCTCACATGTTAGACTAGGATCTCCTTTTAATTAAATCTTTGCTTTGTCGTGAACATGCATATGATATGACCATGCATTTATTTATAGGTGTTGTGGTGCCAAAAGGTGAGTGAGGTGAGTCATGCATTATATGAACATGTGTTTGTGTTTGCCTTGATAATAAGTATGAATATGCTTGGTTGGATGTTTAGATACCTATCACATGCTTGTTTGATACCATGCCTATGTTCGTTTTCTTGCTGCCTTGGATATGGTTAAATATGATAGGTGTATGCTAGGGTTTTGGGGATGAAAATGCCATGATATATGCTTAGATGTATGCTAATGTGTGTGTGAGTTTAAGATGCAATATTTAACATGCATTTAATAATATTAAGAAGTAAGACACAATAACTGGAAGCTGACCCACAGGTTGGGCAATTTTTGGTGCCTAACACCTTCCCAAAACCATACCTAAACTCCTAACTCATACTCTACTAGTAGACCTAGTCCTTCCATATAAGGGCACTATATACATGGTTCCTAGGCTATAAAACTAGGAGGCGACTTCATTTATCTTTTCTCTGCCTTGGTTCACTCAGCCGAGGCATACTCCCCACCACACATTGCGCCCATAATGGCGACTCCACTAAGGATAGAGAGTTTGATTACAATGTGTCCTATTTCTTAATCTTAATAAAGGCTTATTCAATACTTGTTTGCACACACTTCACTTGGTTCTTTTGTCCTTTTCACCCCTATTTGTGATGAATGGAAAGAAGAGTATGCTTCATTCTGGCCAAAGTCTTTCGAAATTTATCCCACCAACTCACAATCTGTACCATTGCCTATGATGGGCTTTGAGTACATTACCAGTTTACCACCAATCCACAAAGGTCCACTGAGGCCCTCGGTTGGAATCATGGCTCACCTAGTTGTAAGTGACCTACTAATTTGTCCTTTTACCTTTAAGGAGCCTACCCATACTTAAAAAGATCCCAGATCCTATCAAAAAGAGGGTACCATTTATATCTCTTCTTTGTTCAACCATATATCTTGTGTTCACCAAATTCTAAAGGATAAATCAAAGATAAAAGATGTAAAACTAAAGGGTGACCCAAAAGTTATGGCATACCCTAAGATATTTGGGATGAAAGAAAAGAAGTTCTCAAAATGATGAGAATTTCATGGACTTTGAAAGAAAGACTACAATATATCCTAGCTAGAGGGCTACTTCAAAAAAAAAAAAAAATGAAGATAATGAAATGACAAAAGAAGACTCCAAAGGTGATGGATACATTTTAAGCCCATATTTGAGACAAAGGGTTGCAAATCTCTAAGTACATTCTAATGAAAGCCCACATGAGTAAGATAAGAGCATTATTGTAAATGGACAAAAGCCCAAATGAAACAAGGGGCAAAGTTCATGAGAGGTAAGATAGTGATTTTGTAATTGGGCCTTCATTAAAATGAACTTAAAGACTTTTTAAGAACATCTAAAGTTAAAAGGACCATTAAATTAGGAAATGTACTCGCTGAATTCGTTAAAATCCTCCCAATTTTCCACATACCACAATGTCTGACAATTTGACTCAAGAGGATGTCGGCCAAGTAATTACTGAATGAAAAGTCCACTTTCTTCTACCGAAATTCCTACCGCAACTAAGAAGCACTCCCTAACCATGGACCTTTAGAGGGTCCACATCAATGACTTCTCTAAATCGGGAAATGCGGGATCATGGTAAGATCATGACTAACCAGAATGGACCTCAACAGCAGGGACAACTCAAGTTACCCCATCCCGCTTCATGCTTGAACGTGACATGGACCCTCCTTCTAACGATGATCAATACCCTATTTTGGCCCAAGATGAAGACAAAGAAGAAGAAGAAGATGATGGAGTGACTAGCTATTAGAGTGAAGATGATGGCGACTAGTTTTTCGATGAGGAAGATAGGGATTTCCCCAATGATGGTGAACTTCTATATGACATAACCAAAGCTATACACGTGTGTGGGCCTCTAAAAGATGAGGACTAGTCCGCTGAGCTAAAGACTTTATTCGAAGAGGAGGATAAGAAGGAAAGCAATGCACTCTAAAGGAAAAGAATGACAGAATTCATCATAGGGCATCTCAATAATTGGACTTGGGTTGGGTTTTCTAACAATGTGGGAAAGAAATTTTGTAATGCAAGTTTCGATGTACTTTCCAACATTTTCAATAAGATGAATTCTACTTTGGCTTATTTCGATGTGTCCCATAATATTGAAATTCTACACTTAAATGATTGTAATGAATTTGAAAACAAAATTAATAAATGATTGGAAAATAAAATTAAACCTATGAAACCAACTTTTGAAACTCTTAATTTGGAAAATGATGAAAATACACGCTTAATTAAAATTGGCTCAACCCTAAATGAAAAAGAAAGAAAGGATCTCAAAGTGCTTCTCACAGAATTTCAACAAGTGTTTGTTAGGATTAGTGCCATTAAATCCTATTGTATGATGCTATGTATGACATTATGTATGACATAATGTTGTAATTAATAAATTTGTTTTATTATCATCTGATAACATGAATATTTGGACGTTATCATATAGTCCATGAGATGCATAGTATGTGATTTATGTGATTTAGTCACAGAAGATATAAGTTACAAGTTTTTTGTAAACTCAGAATTTTAGTTCGTAGTCAGTGATGAAATTTGGCATTTCATCTGTGAAGACTATAACATATTAACTAAGATGATTTATCTTGATCATGGAAGTAGACACTTCTAGTTGATGTGTTAATATGTTTTAAGAGTAAAGACATATTGAACTGGACCGCTATGAGATTTATTATTCTCCTAACAACTGTCAAATGAATAATAAATCTCACAACTTCTATCTACGTGAACTCTTAATCCTAAGAGAATAATGGACCTAATCATAATGTGTAGGTTGCTTTGATATATCAGGAGTGAAATCTAAAATCACGATCAAAACCTCAGTATGCTGGGCAGCCACATTTAGTATTGATGGAACATACATTCTCAAGATAGAATTCATAATCTCTTAACGGAAATATAAAATACTTCATTGAGATAAGTTTAATGGGTTTGGTTATTCAGAGTGTTAGGCCTAACCACTTTAGTCTTTAGTAAGGAGTTACTAAAGTATATATTTATGAAATTGGATTTCATAAATATATGATAAATAACTTAAAGGATTAAACCGGGTACTCAAGGATTAAGATGTAATAATCTTCAAAGTGGCAGTATATATTCATAACTTTGAATTACTACAAATATTTTATGAAGAGATTACATATATAATAAAGTCTTGGGATACAATTTATTAATAAGACTTAGAGTAAAATTATATTTATATAGTGATATTAAATATAATTAATGGTAACTTTGAACTTGTCAAGCGTTGACAGAAAAGCCCAAGGCCCATTGGAGCTAGTGTCTTATTGGTCCCTTTTGGTCCCACTTCAAACCACACATTAAAGTCCAATTGGAAAGGCCCAATAGGCCAACCCAATTAGATAATTAGTTAAATATAAAGGGAAATACATACAGAATTTTTTATTAGAGAAAGAAGAGAGACATCATTGTGAAATGGTGTGTATGTGTGTGAGTGAAGCCACTCCATTATTCTCCCTTGGAAACTAATTGAGAGACCACACTTCTTGGGCGTAAAGTAGAATTGGAGTGAAAATTAAAAGTGTTCCCAAATACTTCTAATCTTTTGTTTTGAATTTCACCGCACCAAGGTACGCTATCTTGTTCTTAAATTCTGAAATTTTACATAGTGCATGTTATCAATTATGAATGAAATAAATCCATGTTTGTTGCTTCCGCTATGTGTTTTGTATGAGATACAAAACCATATTTTCCAACAATTAGTATCAGAGCCAGGTTTTCATTTCATGTTTGTATAACATGTGATTGAGATTTTAGAGTCAAAGAAAGTAGTTTTCTTGGTGATTTAAATTTTTTGCCAAGTAAAGTTTCTTACATAAAACTGGTATATCAGTCAAAGCATGAGCATATGGTTTTGCATTGGTTGGTTATAATTGACAGTTGAATTTTGTTTAATAACCGTTCCCAATGCCATTGACTTATATGAGACATGATGATATTGGGTTCACACCAAGGATGCATATTCTCTTGGTTTGTTCGAAGTGGTCAAGATTGTCAAGATTATGTCTCTCCATGTATTGGACATGAACACAATAGTCTTTGTATTAGAGATGAACACATGAACCTATAATACATTGATTGAGTTTGATGTGTCGGTCTCTTGTTTTCTTGGAATGGATATAGTTATTAACTATTGAATGTAACTGTCAAGTGCGTGAATGATGCTTTGCACTGCTTGGATATAAATATAAATATAAGGCTTGCATGGTTTGATTATTATAAGGCTTTTGATCTTGCATGGTTTCGTGGACCCATGTGGCATTTTCATTCCGCCATTAACATGCTTTCAATTATATATATGGGTTTATATGCAAGTTCTTGATGGCCATCTTTTAAGCATGTAATATTTGCCTTGGTTGTAAAATCCGTATATTATATTTTATATATAAAATATATGGGTTTACATGCAAATTGTTTATAAAGGATTCATCATATTGTTGCTTGCCTTGCATTATATATTTATAGTCAAACAGTAAATTAATGCTAGAATAAAGTATTTTGGTTTCCTGTTAAAATACTTTTATGAAATTTATTCCTAATGATATTAGGATTATGGTTTCAAGGGTTTCTAGCATTATTATGGTTCTTGATCTTAAAAACCTTTAATTTAAAATATCTAGTGGGAGAGAGATACAAAGGTTTGATCTCCCGGCCTCCATTATCGGTTTATAGTAGTGTGGGTAAGCACCTCGTCTTGGCATATATGCCTTACGATTCCAAAGGAGGGTGTTTACTTCATAGTACTACAAGATTGAACTAACCTGTTTAAAGTAGTGTGGACAAGCACCTTGTCTTGGCGTATATGCCTCACGATCCCAAAGGAGGGTGTTTTGTTTCATGGTACTACAAGTTTAAACATTATAAGGGAGATGAAATGTGGCTACACATGATTCTAGATAATGGTGTATACTAGACTAAATATAATGTTAACCTCCCAAAGGAGTTATGTCATTGTTACTTAGGGGCTAAAGCTAATACGGCATATTATTAATGTATGATAAGAGTTATCATGATAGCACTAATAATGAGAATAGTTCTCAATCAATTAATGTGTTTATAATAAACTTGCTACCAAGGAATTATAGACATGGATTGGATTGTCATTGTATATATTATTTTATAGTTTTATAAGGTTCCATATTATATACTTATATGCTAAATTGATGATGTCTTATATTCATGTTTGTTATTTTCATATTTAAAATCATGGCATCATTTAGCCCAGTTGTTGCTATTCTTAATCAAAATAAACTGACTGGATCCAACTATGTTGACTAGAAAAAAAATTTGGACATTGTTCTTATTGCTGAAGAGCACAAATATGTGCTTACTCAACCATGTTCTAGCTTTCCATCATTAGATGCTCCTCTGGAGGAAAAACAGCGATATGATCATTGGCAGAAATCTAATGAGATGGCTAAGTGCTATATCCTAGTATCTATTTCAAATGTTCTACAGCATCAAATGCAGGATATAGAACTAGTTTCGGACATAATGCTAAGTCTGAAGGCTAAGTCTGAAGGACATGTTTGGTGAGTAAGGCTGTTTTGCAAGGCAAGAAACTATGAGGCAGATTTATAATACCAAAATGGCTAAAGATACTTCAGTGAGGGAGCATTATCTTAGGATGGTCTTTAATCTGAATACATTAGAATTTTTAGGTGCCGATATTGATGGAGAATCCCAAGTGGATATGATACTCCAGTCACTACCAAAATCATTCAAGGAATTCAAACTTAACTATAATATGAACAAAAATATTTATATATTGTTTGAATTGATGAATGAGTTGGTAGCGGCGAAAGGCATCCTTGGTACTTCTAGTGTTGATGCTAATATGGCTGAAGCTTCTACTTCTCAACCTAAGTTGAAAGGCAAGGGTAAGAAGAAGAAGAAGAAGAAGGACTTCTCCAAGAAAGATGGTAAACAAGTTGCCTTAGGAGTTGCCAACAAAGGAAAGAAAACCAAAGGAAAGTGTTTCCATTGTGGTGAGAAAGGACATTGGAAGAGGAATTGTCTAATATTTAAGGCTGCCAAGAATAAAGGTATGAAAAGTACATTCCTTCTTGAAACATGTTTGGTACAGAATCCCACAGATTCCTGGTGTGTGGATTCAGGTTGTAGTAATCATATTTGCCAAGGGTTTCAGGAGACCAAAAAGCTGAATGAAGGGGAAATGTTTCTTACCTTGGCTGATGGGAGCAGAATTCCAGTTGTAGCTATTGGAGTGTTTAATTTTTGTTTTGAATCTAGAGTTTTAATATTGGAAGACTGTTTGTATGTACTTAATGTTCGTAGGAATTTAATTTCTGCAACTTATTTAGGTAAACATGGATATTATGTTATCCTAAAAGACAATGTTGTAATAAAGAAAGATAAAGTGTTTATCTGTTCTGGCAATACATGTGTACCAAAACAAAAATAAAAATATTATATTTATAATATTTTTACAATATTTGCATAATAAATTTTAAATTTCAGGATGTTATTATTTTTTTTAAAATATTATATATATATATATATATATATATATTAAATTTATAAAATAGCGGTAAACCTGAAACGGCACACCGGTATTGACCGGTACCGAAATATATCGTTCCACTGGCCAAACCGGTACAGCCTCTGGTACGAAATTGACTCCCTTGATTCAAACGCCTTGCCAAGTACAAGTTGAGGCTTATCCCTAACAAGTGCATCTTTAGAGCCAGTTCAAGGACATTGCTCGACTTCATAGTCAGCCAAAGAGGAATTAAAGTGGACCCAACAAAAGCCCAAGCCATCGTGGACATGCTCATGTCAAAAATTGAGAAACAAGTTTGAAGCTTCTTAGGAAGGATCAATTATATAGCCTGCTTTATAGCGTAGTTGATCACCACGTGCAATCCCTTGTTCAAGCTCTTGAAGAAGGATACAAAGATAGAATGGACAGATGAGTGTCAAACGTCCTTTGATAGGATTAAGAGGTATTTGTTGAACCTTCCTATTTTGGTTCCCTTAATGCCGGGACATCTATTGATTATCTACCTAGTGGAGCAAGAGACATCCATAGGTTATGTGTTAGACCAACTAAATGAACCTGATCAAAACAAGAAGGCGATTTACTGCCTATGTAAGAAGTTCACCAGTTGTGAGATAAATTACATCGCCATTGAAAAGACATGTCGCACCCTAACATGGGCCTAGCTTAAGTTGTAGCAATACATGCTCTACTTCACCATGCGGTTGATTTCCCGCATGGATCCCATCAAGTATATCTTTGAAAAGCTTGCTCTCGCAAGGAAGATCTCTCGTTGGAAGATGTTGCTATCCAAGTTCAATATCGTGATTGTGGTGCAAAGGCCATCAAGGGCCAAGCCATAGTCGATTACCTAGCGAATCAGCCATTGAATGATCTAGATTTCTCAGAATCCCTCTTCCTGGATGAGGATGATTTGGCAATAGAGCTAGAACCAAGCAATGTAGAGCCATGGCTTTGGAAGCTTTATTTCGATGGAGCCGCCAATACCACCAGAAATGGAGTGGGAGTAGTTCTAGTATCCTCGAAGGCTAGCAAATCCCTATTTTAGTCAAGCTGAATTTTGACTGCACGAACAATGTTATAGAGTACAAGGCATGCATAATGGGCTTACAAGTCGCCTTGGAGTTCAGCGCATATGATCTAAGCGTCTTAGGAAATGCTTTATCCATAAGATACCAAGTTGATTCTGTATCAAAAATGCGCCAACCACTTAATCACAAAATTTCGAAACATTAGTTTTGCTTATTTGCCCCGTGCACACAATTAGTTTGCTGATGCTTTATCCACCTTGGCTAGCATGGTTAAATTGGCAAAGGGAGATGAGATGTGACAATAGCACATAAAAGTTCGCGGTTTGCCAACCTACTGCATGAATAGCAAAGAATGCATGAATGTCAAAGTCGAAATCGATGGGAAGCCATGGTACCATGATATCAAGGCTTATATCAAAGATGGTGAATACCTGTCTGGGGCCATAAACAGTGAGAAGAAATTCATCAGGTGCATGGCATGCCAGTTTTTCTTGAGTGACGAAGTCCTATATAAGAGGAACCACGACACAACTTTGCTTCGATGCATAAATGCCCTTAAGGCTAACCATTTGATAAAAGAAATGCATAAGGGCTTGCTTAGTGCCCATGCCAGTGGGCCCCTGTTGCCCGAAAAAATTATGAAAGCCAGCTACTATTGGCTCATTATGGAAAGTGACTACATCAAGCATGTGAGGACATGCCACCATTGCCAAGTCTATCAAAATAGGAAGAAATTTCCTCCCCAACCCCTACACTTTCTAGCAGCGCCATGGCCTTTTTCCACCTAGGGAATGGATGTCATCAGATCCATGATTCCGAAAGCCTCGAATGGGCATGAGTGTATCTTAGTGGCCATCAATTACTTCACCTAGTGGATGGAGGCCACCACCTACAAAATTGTCACCCAAGTTGTGGTGGCCCAATTCTTGAAACAAAACATCATTTGCCGCTACGGCATGCCAAGAGAGATCATTACAAATAATGGAAAGAATCTGAATGGGAAAATGATCGAGCACCTTTGCCAACAGTTCAAGATCAAACACTGAAATTCGATTCCCTTCCGCCCCCAGATGAATGGTGTAGTGGAAGTAACCAACAAAAACATAAAGAAGATCTTCGTGAAGATCTTAGTGAAGATGACAAACACCTATAAGGATTGGCACAAGTTCTTGCCATTTTCCTTGTTCGCCTATCGCACTTTGGTTTGTACTTCCACGAGTGCAACCCCGTATTCCTTGGTCTATGACATGGAAGTCGTCAACCCTGCAAAGGCAAAGATTACATCTTTTAGAATCTTGTCACAAACTGACCTATCAAAAGCTAAATGGGCCTATTCCTAATATGAGCAATTGAACATGATCAATGAGAACTGCATGACCACAATGTGACATGGACAGTTATACTAGCACCGCATCAAGCGAGTATTTAACAAGAAGGTTAGATCCAGAGTCTTTGAAGAAGGTGACCTAGTCTTGAAAAAGTGCAACCAGGCCATTCTTGATCACAGAGGAAAGTTCACCCCGACCTACGAGGGCCTATATGTGGTGAAGAAGGCCTTCTCCGAAAGAGCCTTGATCCTAGCCAACATTGATGGGTGTGATTTCTATATGCCCACTAGTTTTGATAATGTCATACAGTACTTCATATGAGGAAGCCTTCAAGTGCAACCCTGTTTTCTACATCCCTAGAAAACAAAAACAAACAAACAAACAAACAAACAAACAAAAAATATGAAAAGGTAGATTGAAAACCCAAAAGGGCGGTCTGTGCAAAAGAAGAGCAAAAGAAAGACTGCGAGGGAGCTTGCTAGATTGAAAACACAAAAGGACAGTCTAGGAAAAAATTAACGCAATCAAAAATGTCAGTTAAACTACGTGATGACTTAATCCTTCCCAGTGGAGGTATGTAGGCATCCAACTCTGTCCGGTCACATTTTAAAAGAAAAATCAGGTAGTTGAATCTGCTTAGGTTTTGATCAAGATAAAGGAAGGAAAGGATGGACCCTTTCGGGTTACTCTATGTTTGCAATGCATGTGGCCCTCTATGGTTTGTTCAAAGATTCTATGGCACACGCCAATGGAAGGTGTACCCCAATGGGAATGGGAAAGATTCATCTAGAATAGGATGTATCCTTTGGAACCTGAGATATTGATATGCATAGGATTACATTTACCATTTTATTTCTATAATCTTGCATTTTCGCAGCATTTGCGCACATTTTCATTAAACATGCCTCTTTTGTGCCTTTCTAATCCTTTCATACATTCATCATTACACTTCCAAACACAAATCTCTTAAACATAAATATCTCCTGATAATCAAGATACATGCAAAACATCTCCATTTCCACCTTCTTTCCATATTTAAGCATGCCTTACAAACTAGATTATGCTTTAACAACCCAAAAGTGTAAGGCTGTATGTAATCACCTAGCAATTTACAATGGACCTTTCCATGCATGGTGGAATACTAACTACATAGCTCAAGTACTGAAATGAAAAGAAACAGAAAAAACTCCAAAGCCGATGAGAAGAATCGAATCATCCAAGGAATGGGTACAAAGCAACCCTGCAGCATCAAAGCCCAAATCTTTGGCAATCTCACTAAGCCTGCTATATTAATGTCGAAGACGAACCAACTTCCTCTCCAAACTGGGACTACCTGTAATGTGCTAATCTTAGCAGTAGCAACATTTAATGCCTCCTCCTTCTCAGTTACCTCATCCTAGAGACGACGAAATGCCAACTGTGGCTCACTAGATCAACTAACCCATACTCAAGACTTAAAGTAGAGTGAATGTAAGATCTGGCCTACACTAACCTTATGGCTAAATCATCAGCCTTGCTGCTCGCCCCGGCATGACTAGCCTCCATTGTGGCCTTTTCATCATCTCTCGTCTCGCCCAAGACAATGAATCTCTCAGTAAAATCTGCCAGCTCACTCTCCAAGCTCGTAATCCGAGATCTTAGCTGAGTGCACTCGACCTCTGTGGCTAAAGGGATCTAATCCCTCTACGTGAGCTCTACGCGAAGTGCAACGACTCAACCTCATATGTCCTCCCCATCTCATCGAAGTCCTCCACAATGGCATCAAAGGCCTCCTTGCAACAATCCCTATCTCTAATGGCCTCAATCAGGCAATCTCTCAGGTCCCTAAGAATACTCTCAACTCTAACCTCAAACTCAAGTGTGTAATCCCTCAATATATCAGCTGGAAAGCGAAGGTCAAATGGATTAGGAACCAACAGGTCAACGATAAAGCACAAATCCCTAATGGCTCTCCATTCTCTAAACTCGGCGGTAGACCACTCATAATCATCCTCGAGGCAAATAAGGAAATCAATAGTCGACTTATGCTCCTTCCAAAAATCAAAAGCATGATGACTATATGTCTATATCAATGTCCTGGAGTCTATACTTGTAAGTGATGACAGAAAGATCATTGAGACGAGGAACGTGCTGGGTACCCCCAAATTGCCTCATGGCCATACCCGAATAGTACCTTGTATAACCCTAGATGCCCACCAAAGGGATGCCAAGTAAACCAACACAATGGGTCTAACCTTGCCACCAAGTAACTCCCCACTTGACTCTCCATACCTAGTCAATAGGACCCAAGCCAAACAGATACCTCAACCAAGCAGTGGTATCCATATTAAAAGGAAGATAAAGGGCTACAATGATCTTAACTCTATTCCTCCTCAAGAACCCCGCAAGTTGTGCTCTAGATATCACACTTAAATTACTACAGAACCAAGCAACATATTCACACAACAGCCAAGCCTACCATTACTCGTCTCACGGCACAAAGAAAGAGATTAAATAGTCTCAGAGAGAAGAGAGGGGATAAAGAAAGTGCTACGAGGCAGAGTACTCAATAGGGGTGGGACTACAAAGCTAATGGAACCTGGCTGAGAAGGGAATAACACTAAGCCGAAAAAGGCCATCATGAAGGCCTGACGTCTATAGAAGATCCAATGCTCCTCCAAGTCCACAAAGTCCTCTCGATAAGCAGTAGGGCACTCAACGAGGCCAAACTGACAAACCAGAAAACCCAAGGGGATGCTACCTCCTAACCCCTTCCCATACCAAGTCAAAACATCCACTACAGGCATCTTCAGGCCTAATAGCTTTGCCAATTGCTTCCGAAAGCGAGATCGAACCAATGGCCAATAAACCCGACTCACAAGGGTATGAAAAGAAAGAAAGCGATCATACTCCTCCAAAATGGGGACCAAGTCCACATCCCCAGTGGTGATGCACCTCAAAGCGGGATCCCAACAAGTAACAATAGCCTCTAGTAAGTGCCAATATAAACAATATAGTGAAGTGGCATCTCCGAGGAACCACTTGATGTAAGCCTAATCCTTGAAAGAGAATAAAGCCCACCATCTCTTGAGCTCCCTCTCATGAAAATTCTGCCTCTCAAGCTCTACAACTATGTCATCAAACTTGAAACCAAGAGCATCCATGCTTAGATCTAAAAGAATGCAGTGTTCTAATGCCAATCTGTGCAAGAAAGTGTAAGAAAATGGTGTTTCTAAGAGTTTTTAGTGCAGAAAATAGGTAAGAGTAGACCCAAAAAATTGTAAACTTGAATATGGGAGGTTTGGGGGGGCACATAGCCCTTTATGCATGCTTTTTGAGGCTAGCTCACCTTTAGTGGCTGCCAACCCCAACCAACACACACTAAGTAGACGCCAAGCCTCGAGACATGTGCTAGGGCTTTTCAAGCCCTCTTGCATAGCCCTATATGTTTTTTACCTTGGATTCAAAAAATGAAAATTTTCAAATGGCTTTAGATCAAAGATTCCCTCGATTTCCGCATTAACAATAATACACGAGCGGTTCAGCATTAAACCAATCCATTTGGGGATTTTTTGCACAAAACCTACACTAGGGCAATTTATTTTTACGCGTCTCGTTCGTCATCTCAGAGCATCTTGAACCTCATTGTTGAAACTCGGTTCACCCGGTTCAAGGGTCAGTTCAGCCCCCATCATCAAGACATATGATAGGACAACACCAAGGCCATTTCCAATCATTGATATCAATCCATCCAACATGGTATAAAGATCGTAGAAATCAATTCTTGCGCGTTATTCCTCTAAGGAGCCTTTTCAAAACACCAGTCATTTTAGTGGATAGCCGAGTCAGTTAATGCATTTCGCCATATGGCGAGTATGAGAAAATCCCACTCAGGGGAGTCTATGTTCATAATCAGGGTTGTCAAGAAGCCAATCATCATATAATCGTTCGATGTAATTCTAATCCCACTTTAAGTCAGTTTATCAGTTTAGAACCACGCAAAATCCACACTGGGGTAGTTCATTTTGCGTAGTTCAGTCCATTTCTACGAATCAATATGCTTAAGATCGATATTTTGGATACAATGACGTGTCCATCCCGCCGGGAACATTTCCTCTCATGTTAAGAACTGCATAAAACCTACATTGGGGCAGTTTTATTTTATGTGTTCTCTCCCTTTTCCATCTCCCCCAATACAGTACAATGCAAGTGAATATGGAATATAAGCTTGTGCAAGAATGTCGTTGTTCTAGAAATGCAACAATGCATGAATAACAACAGTGGTACAACAGGCTCATAAATTCTAAAGTGCTACTAGCAAACATACATCTAAAGCCTACCAAGAGACATACATCTAAGCCTACCACGAGGCGATATCAAGAAATGTGCATCTAAAGCCTACCAAAAGGAAATGTCAACGCATACATATGGGCCTACCAAGAGGATATATTAAGAACATACATCTGAACCTACCAAGAGGCAATGTCAACACATACAGGAGGCCTACCGAGAGGCAATATAATACATACATCTAAAGCCTACCAAGAGGCAATGTCAAAAAGTACACATCTGAGGCCCACTATAAGGCAGTAACACATACATGTCCAGAACCTACCAAAAGGCCATATCAAATTACAGTTCGGGCCCACTATGGGGTAATAATACATACATATCAAGCCCACTAAAGGGCAATGTCTGAAAGAAAATAGGGAAATGTATAAATGCCCGCGTAGGGGTTACATCATGATACAACAACAGTGGTTAGCCTAAAGGGAATCATCATCTCTGATAGAGTCACTCGCAAAGCATTCAGCGCTGCCATCATTGGCACCATCACTAGTAGCTGGACCAGAAGAAGGACCTGCTCACCCAGTCGAAAAACCTAGGACCCATCCCGGAGTCTGAAATAAAGCCTACCCTGCTATAGGGCCTCGTGCCCAATCTGAAACAAAGGCAAATCCCCATCCATCAGTAGGACCTAGAGGAACTGGCATGTACTCAATCTCGTGTCTCCAAATGGGAGGATCCCTGCTTGGAATATAAGGTGCCAGTGGCACATGCATCCCATGTCCTCTCATCTCGCCAATCAGGATACCAGTATACCCTTATAGCAAGCTAGTCTCGGCAATAAGCTAGCTCCTCTCTCTCTCTCTCCGTGACAACGGTCTGCCTCTCCCACTCTCTCTGCCATTGCTCCCTCTCTCGAGCTAATACCTTAGCAATCTCCTCTTACATATACCCCTCCCTAGTAACAGCAGCACTCTCAAGACCTTTCACCCAAGCCTATAGGATCTCTACATATGATCTCAAATAGGTTCTAAAGCCCATCAGACACATGCAATGCCCCCCAAGTACTCTGCACCCGCTCATAAGGCAATCATTAATGATGGGTCCAGCCGATGACTCTGAAAACCAAGCAGCATAATCTATGTCTGCTATAAGGAAGCCCTCAGAGGAGCCTATCACATAGACAAGGTCATCCATGACTATCTCAATGTAAGATATCTCAAGAGGTGGATCCCTGGGCACTCTGAAAATCAGCATAACCTAATGGAAGGTCCTCTCAACCAAAAAGAACTTCCAGCTCGTCAAAGCCCAAAACTAGCGTTGTGCACACAACAGAGCTATAGCAGGAGTAACATCGCGTTTAGCCAACAACCCTTCATCATATGGGTTGTTGCATATCTCACCCCAAGTGACGCAATCAAGCACGACATTAATAGTAGTCTATTGTGTCAGAATGACTCTAGAAATATTGCAAAGAGACCAGGCATAGCCCTAGGATATATCGTCATGGAAAGGCCAGTATAGTATGGAAGCAGAGCTAGAATGTAGTCATATGTCCACCATGTCAAAATCTACCAACAACCCTTGAGGCCCCTAAAGCTCTGATATGACACCTGCCTTAAATAGGCGATGAAGAATCTGTAGGAAAGGGACCCCCAATCATAAGCCCCTATGATGAACACCACTCTCATGGCTGCCAACAGCCTGCAGGTCAGCACCGATCTATTGTTGCCTAACAAGCAACTACCAATGAAGTAAAAGAAAAACCGCTTGAAAGCGACGTCGTCCGACTCCACCACCCAAGGTATGTTCTCCTCCAACCACCGCATGCGAATCTAGGGCTCCTCAGTAGGCCCAAAATACCTCGTAGTCACCCTAGTGAAGGGTAGGGGATGCCCAAAAGCTTGCTCACCACTACAAAGCTCATAAACTCAATCAAGACCGACTCCCCCCCAAATCTAAGGACCAAGATGGCCATCTAGTCAAGGGGATGGACTGCATACTCCCCACAGCTCAAGTGAAAAGTGCCCATCTTAGCATGAACCGCTGCACCAAAGCCTCAGCTAGCCTATGCCTTATGGAACAAGGCTAAATACTAAGGAAGGCTTTAAACCCCTGCTCCATCAGGAAGGTGCAATAGAACGCATTAGTAGATGCATGGAACAAGTTGAGGGAAAACAAAGACCACGGCCCTCGACTATGGACCCTCTTAGCACCTTGAGTTCAAGATCAAAGAAAAACTATCTATCAACACACGTAATATATATACCTAATCGATAAAAGGAAGGGAAAGAGGAGCATACCTGACCCTTTTGCGCCTGAGCTGAAGGATGTTTCTTCAAATCATGTTGTAGATGAATGTCCTCGATACTATCATCTATTTCTCTACTATAGGCCTCCAATCCAGCCTAACAAGATGGAAACCTCGATCTACAATTGCTGCACCAAGGCGCTAGGGCTTGGCTCAACTGCATTATTAGCCTCGTCGCCCCCTCGGCCTCCTCCCCCCTTAGTCCAAGAGAACTGTGAAGAACCTCTGCCCGAACCAGTACGGGACTGAGATGAAGCACTAGCCGTCTCTACTGAAAATCGGCTCCTAATATGATGTGCTATGTGCATGCCCCCAAAGGGCACAATATCATCACCTCCTCCATCAAAGCGCCTTTAAAGAGTCCACGCCACCTGCTCACTGGCCAAAATGGTATTGTCATCACTACTAGATGAATCCCCTCTAGATAAAGCAATAATGGGAGCCTTCCTGCGATCCCTACTAGATCTCTGCTGCTAGGACATAATATGCAAAAACAAATTCAAATTTAATCAGTATGCCCAAATCATATGGCAATGCAAGCAAACAGGTAAGTATGTCTAACCCTACTACCTAACACATATCATGCATGATCATACCAAAATGTCATGTTTTCTTAAAATATCAAGGTTTTCAAAATACCTCGCTCGAGATTCAAATTCGGTGGTGATCGTTTAATCCTACCTATTTTTCTCTAAATATCAAGGTTTTCAAAATACCTCTCTTAGGATTCAAATTCGGCGGTGACCGTTTAATCCTACCTTTTTTTCTCAAAATATCAAGGTTTTCAAAGTACCTCTCTCAGGATTCAAATTCAGCAGTGATCGTTTAATCCCATCCACCTTCTTAGGATTTAGATTCGGCAGCGACCATTTAATCCTATCCACCTTTTCAAGATTCGGATTCGATAGCGACTGTTTAATCTCATTGGGATTCAGATTCGGCAGCGACCATTTAATCCTATTCACCTTTTCAAGATTCAGATTCGATAGCGATCGTTTAATCCTATCCATCTTTTCGAGATTCAGATTTTTGGCGCAACTATTTAATCTCATCGGGATTCAAATTCGGCAACAACCGTTTAATCCTATTCACCTTTTCAGGATTCAAATTTGGCAGCGACTGTTTAATCCTATGCCTCTCTTGAGATTCAAATTCGGTAGCAATCGTTTAATCTCATTGGGATTCAGATTCTGTAGTGACCGATTAATCTCATCGGGATTCAGATTCGACAACAACCATTTCATCCTATCCAACTTTGCGAGATTCAGAATTGGCAGTGTCTGTATAATCTCATCGGGATTCAGATTCGGTAATGACCATTTAATCCTATCCGAATCATCTGGATTCAGATTCGGCTGCGACCATTTAATCCTACATAACCTCTCAAGTCATCCTACATAACCTCTCATGTTTTCCTAGCATTTTCTCCTTAATTTTTGTTGTTTTTAATTTTCATAGCATCCAGTATTTGCATGTTCATCTATGCTACCTAAAATTAAGTTTTCCTCACATGGATAGGTGTGTGTAAACGTAATTATACATGTACACAATTCTCTCTCTCTCTCTCTCTCTCTCTCTCTCTCTCTCTCTCTCTCTCTCTCTCTCTCTCTTACACACTTACTTGTTTCTTTACGTTTCTATATGTGTTATATGTTTATAATATGTTTGTTTATCCTAGGATTACTTTGTGTTTGTGTTTAAAGCATGTTAGGTTGCTAGATTTTTGTTTTAAGTGTTTCTGTTTTGTAATTTTTGGTTAGTATTCTTAGGTGTGGATGTGCACGCATGCCGCTTGCATGTGTACGCATCCACATAGTATGCGAACGCATACAGTTGGGCTGCGTATGCATGTCCTATGTATATGCATGCATACTCTTGCCCAAAAAACCTAATTTCATTTCTGTTTGTTTTTCTTCTTTCTTATTCAAGTATTTTACCTTCTATTTAACCTATTTTATATGTCCTTGAGTCTCTGCTTCTCTATTTTGTTTCGTTTCGTTGTTGTTTTATCTCTTTGATGTTTATTAAGGCTTTAGATTGCTTAAATACCATGAACATGCATATGAATATGAACATGCATTGATGCATAGGTGTTGTGGTGCAGTGAGGTAAGTAAGGCAAATCATGCATTCACATGAACATGCATTTAGTTGATGAATGTGATTGGGGTGATGAACATACTATGCTTGATTGAATCTCATGCTTTTGATGTTTTAATATGCTTATCTTGACCTGCCTTGTGATGTTTCTACCCTTAGAGATATATGCTTATGTGTCATGATAAATGAATATTAGGTTTGGGATGGTTATGCCATGTTGATTGCTTTAGATGCATGCTAGTGTGTGTGTGTGTGTGTGTGTGTGTGTGTGTGAGTTATAATAACATGTTAAATGTCTTTAACGAAATTAAGATTTGGAATACAATGAGTGGAAGCTGACCCACGAGTAGGGTGAGGTTGGGTACCTAACACCTTCCCATTCCCATAACTAAACTCCAAATACGTGCTCTGGTAAAGATCAGTCCCTCCATGAATGGCGTTATATTTATGGTTCCTAGACCTAAACTAGGTGGCGACTCAATTTTACACCCTCCACCATGGTCTATCCCAGGCCAAAACGTACTACTCAAAACACAATGGGGGAATAACACCATGTCATGAGCACTTGCGCCCACATAGTAAGGCCTATGATCGTGTGGAGTCAACTTTCTTAGAAAATTTGATGAGGAAAATGGGTTTTTGCACGAGGTGAATTGATCTCATTATGGTGTGTCTGAAAACAGTTTCCTGCTCTATACTTGTTAATGGTGAACCTAAGGGTATGATTCAAATATCTAGAGGAATACAGCAAAGGGACCCATTATCTCCTTTCCTTTTTCTTTTTATACACTAAAGGGTTACATGGTCTCATTAAGAAAGCGGCAGGGGCAGGTGAAATTAGAGGCTTTTCCCTATGTAAAAGAGTACCTAAACTAACTCATTTGTTTTTTGCAGATGACAATCTTCTTTTTTGTAGGGCAAATTTAGATGAGTGTGGCAAGGTCTTAAAAATCCTTTCTGATTATGAAGCATCCTCTAGTCAGAAGATTAATAAAGATAAGCCAACACTTTTCTTCAATAAATCAACTCCTAATGACACCAAACTCACCATTAAAGGAATGATGGGGGTCAAGAAATCAAATTCTATGAGAAGTACCTAGGTCTTCCATCACTTATAGGGAGGGGTAAGAAGGCCAGCTTCAATTATATCAAAGAGCGTGTTTGGAAAAAATTGCAATGGTGCAAAGGAAAAATATTATCTCAAGATCTCAAGTAGGGAGAGAAGTTCTAATGAATGTAGTGATTCAAGCTATTCTCACTTACGCCATGGGATGCTTCAAATTCCCAATAGGTATTTTCATGAAATTGAAGCCTTAATCAAAAAGTTTTGGTGAGGGTAACGAGGTGATAGAAGGAAAATACATTGGTTATGTTGGGAGGAGATGACAAATTCCAAATCGGTTGGTGGAATGGGGTTCAAGACTTAACTCTTTTCAATGATTCTCTAATGGCCAAACAAGCATGAAGGCTGTTGCATGAAAGAGAAACCCTTTTCTACTGAGTTTTCAAAGCAAGATTTTTTCCTCATTGCTCTATCAAGGAGGCAAAAGACTCTGCTTCAAGCCCCTATGCCTGGAAAAGCATTCCACAAGAAAAGGATGTCAGAAAAAAAGGAACTTGTTGGCGTGTTAGAGATGGAAAATTTATTAAGATTTAGCAACATCATTGTTTACCAATTAAACACCCTACTGTCATTGCCTCTCCATTAGCGGAGTCGATGGAGGAAGCCACAGTAGACTACCTAATAGATGCCGAGACTAGGCAGTGTAATAGTGACATGGTTGATGGGATTTTTAATCCCCAGGAAGCAGAAGTAATCAAAAGAATTGCTTTGGCCCATGTGGCTACATAAGACTATCTTTTGGCCCATGTCACGGGATGGGCAATGTTCTTGTAAGTCAGGGTATAAATTTCTGAAGGAAGAATCAGTGCTGGATAACCAAAATGAGAGCCCAGTACACGAAAAGGAATTATGGAAGGGGATTTAGGCAACCTCTGAAAAATAAATTAAAAGGGATAAAAGAACAATAACCTTTTTTTGAGGGTCTCCCAACCCTCAAAATAAGGTTTTCCCTTTTTTTTTAAAAAAAATATAAATAAAAACCCACAGCCATGCACATAGACTTTAAAGAACCACATATTAAAAAATCTATATTATACCAAAACACAAATATCAAAACAAAATTCAATTAGCTTTCCAAGTTACTAAATTATTCGTTCTTGGAGTTTATGTAGACATTTTCACATTAAACATAAAGTAACTTAGTATTTTAACTAAAAAAAAAATGAATCAGTACAAGAACCATGCATGATCAAAATCCTAATCTTAATATTATTATATTTCAATGCAAAACAACCTGATATACTAATGTTTAAAGGGTCTCACATAAAGGATTCTGCCTTCTCCTGGTACTTCTCAAAAACTGATGCATAGCCACCAACTTTCCCTTGCATTAAGAACTGCAAGGAAATAGACAAACCAATTAATCATGCACTTGTAAAATGGTCGAGGTGTTTGATTGAAAATTTTTCATACAATGAAGTCCATATTGACATGTGATTTTCAAAATGCAACATATTTCTGAAAAAGCAAATTAAGTACCATAGTTCAGATCATGGTTTATTACCTTGACCATAGGTGTCTAACACACAAGTACACACTCTTACCCACTCTATTTTGAACTTAATCAACTTGACTTGCACCATAAAACTTTCAGTTTTCTGAGAAATGTGTGAAAGAAAAATCAAAGAAATGCAGAGAAACCAAGAATTTTCTTAAGTTAGATTTTGATTCAATAAATCCTAGAAAAAAAAAATTCTAATTTTATAAGGAAGGGAGAAGGAGCACGGAGAATTGACACATACTATAGGAAAATTGAGCAATGCTGCCATGAGCAACACACTTGGCATCTGCACTGAAATTAAAGGAAAACATAAATTTGAAAATGATGGAGAAATTAAGTAGTATCTGATATACATTTTTGAAATTAATGAAATGGCCAAGGACACACTATCTTGCCTAATACCACAACAGAAAACAAAACTGATATTAGGACTATTATGTGTTCCATTCAAGTGGAATACCACCAAAACTTATCTTACACTGTTTGGCAAGCTTGAACCAAGACGCAGAAAATTCTGAAGCATGATTTGTAATAAAATTGACATCAAGAGGCAGAAAATTAAAATATTGTATTAAACTTCTTGAACTCATTCTCTAGTAGGGAAGGTGTGACATTCAAAGGGAGGCCTTTTTTGTAGATGGAATAACCTTTGGCCGGCCATAAAACGCGAAGTATACATATTAAATAGATTAATACACCCATACAAAGTAAACAACAACAACTAATGAAACAAGTTATAGTGCATCTATCTACTCCATCATCTAAAACATAACAGGAGAGGTAAAAGGTAAAGGAAAAAGGAAGAACATATCACCAAGGCAAAATCGATGAACAACAGCACAACAGAATTGCACCTTACAAAGAACTTGCTCAATTAAACCAAAAACTCAGAAACATAAACAGCATATCCCAGTCAAAACAAAGTCCCATAAATTATTAAACAGCCTAAGATTTAGAATGTAAATGAGTATAAACTCATATTTACACCAACAGGATCTAAGAAGTCCTAAATTCAACCAATGAAAGAAGTTATGGCCCATTCATCTGCTCAATCATATCAAGAATAAGAGAGAAATAGAAAACAGATCAGCCCAGAATAAAACAGATGTATTCCTTGATTGCACTTTGCACAGCACTTGCCACCTCAAATTCCACAAAGCCAAAACAAAATCCCTGTTGTATTGACACATGGAGAATAATTATATGCTCAGGGAATAGCTAACAATGAACAACATAAACTTGATTAACATATGACATACCTTTTGGCTTCTAACTTGAATACCACCATTCTTAAAAGGTCCAAACTTCTTGAACTCATTCTCTAGTAGGGAAGGTGTGACATTCAAAGGGAGGCCTTTTTTGTAGATGGAATAACCTCTGGCTGGCCATAAAACGCAAAGTATACATATGAACTAGATTACACCCATACAAAGTAAACAACAACAACCATAATGCAGATCATAATGTGAGTTAACTAGCAGAAATAAAAGTCAACAATGACAAACTGCACACCTTCATAATCCTTATTACTACTGTTTTCATTAGCATTTGTGCTGGAAACCGATGTCCTAGATTATGCTCCAACGTCCAACCCTCTCCTTGGCAATGTGTGATAGCAAGATCTTTAATCATAATGCAAGGATGGTTCTGTGCATCAGTTGGGATTTATAGAGAAACATAAATATAATGCTACTAGTTGGGATTAAAATGAGAAACACAATATGACTATAATGTTTGTAGAATCCACATGTTGTATGAGAGAGATTCATAGATCATCTTCTACAATGCGCTGGATTTACAACTGTTAGGATAGAGGAGATGTAATCTAATAATTAAATAGAATTGAACATTTAAGCTAGGAATCCGGTAAAATTTGTATTCCAAAGTCCAAACCAATGACAATAGTATAGTGCTGTATCTTAATTGCACTTACTAAAAAGAAATCGTCAAGAAGTCTGAGGCCAAAGCATGCCTAAATTGTTCAGAGAAAATATAATCTATTCTAAATAAACAGTATTTCATACAGGTATACCAGACCCTAGATTTTTTTTAACTTTTATCAGAGTTTTAATGTTTGACAAATATATATATAACTTACAGCTGTTGTAAGGAGGTCATCATTCCAAGCTGCATAGGTAATGTTCCATTGAAATTGTTTGAGCTAAAACTTCTGTAACATTATAGAAAGTTTTACGATTAATATAAGTTCTAATAAATGGATTCGGAAAAGGGTTAACAAAAAGAAATCATAAATAAAGGGAAAAGATTAAACCCACTATCTTTCAACTATAGTATTTTATGATAAACATTTGAGCAGGGCAATCATATCATAAGAAGTCAACCAATGTAATACGAATAAATACAATATAAACCAAAAGAAACAAGTTCTCGCAGTTTCCTTGGACGCTATATCTATTGAATGAATCTCAACCACAAGAGAGCCCGATTAATCACAAATCTAAAACCAAAATCAATCCTAGCCTGGCCAAGCCAATTTTATTATTTCCTTTCGCATTAGCCTTCTAAATTAATTGAATATAGAATTACAAAAAGACTTATTTATAATAAAAAATTGCAAAAAGACTTTGAAGTTTTACTAACCTATATGAAATGATTTAGGGAAAACTAACATCAGTACTCCATCTATAGCTAGTTGAAATATTGAATTGTAAAAATACTCAGCTACTAAAGCAAAGTTTAAAATCACACACCAAAATTGAACCCTAAATCAGTAAATCACACACCAAAATTGAACCCTAATTTCCATAGTCAATCAATAAAAACAAAGACTGAGGCACAAAGCAATGCACAATATTCAATCACTATGATTGCATTATGTATGATCAAGATACGAACTTAATTTTTACAAAAAAAGAAAGTACCATCGGAAGATTTGCAGGAGGTGGTAACGGAGAGATTATGACAGTTCTCGTCGGTGTTGCTGTCCTAGTTGGAATATTCCTTTCTCCGATCAAAGATTCCTCACATTCTAGTGATTCATCTTCACACATAGAGAAAATGCGATCTACTTCGAGAGCGAGCGCGAGAGAGAGAAAGAGCAATCAAAGGAAAAATAAATAAAAGAGAATAAGAAAGGGAGGACCTAAATTCTCTGAGAAAGAAAATGTGAAATTTTCATTCAAAATTTTTCAGTCTTTCTTATAAATAAATCAGTGAGTGTTTGTGTTTTACAGTCTTTTTTTGAGGGGTACTGGGAAATCTAAAAATTTTAGAGGGAAAACTCACGCTGGTGTGCCTGCCATTTTTTGCAGCACTTATTTATTTCAAAGGTTATATGTTGACTTATTTTGAAGGTTCTCAATAAGCCTATAAATAGTCACCCACCATTTTTTTCAGCACTTATTTCAAGAGTTATATGTTGACTTATTTTGAAGGTTCTCAATAAGCCTAGTAAGAGTCACCCGCGTGTTACATTTAGTGTTTATTTGGATAAATTTTGATAAACCCTCAAAAAACCAAGGGTCGAAACAGGTCCACTTTTTTGTAGTGTCACTCAAGTATCAAAAGATCGTCGCAAGGAATACAAGGCAATCATCTCACCTTCACTAAGAACACTACAACGGCATTCCCGTGTTACTTGGTCACCTCCCCCCTTGGATTCTTTCAAAATAAACTATGATGGTGTTGTATTCATTGAGGTAAACAAATTTGGAATTGGTGTTATCATTCGCAATGACTAGGGGCTGGTGATTGCTGCTTTTAGCCCAACAATTGCCCCAAGCATACCAAGCAACAAAGATTGAAGCGATGGCTACAGTTTGAGCTCTCAAGTTTGGCTTGGAAGTTGGTGTAGATCGAGCAATTGTAGAAGGTGACTCCGAGATAGAGGTGAAAGCACTGGGTAACAGAAGTTCAGGTTTGGCTTCTCACAATTTGCTGATTAAGGATGTTGGTCTCTTTACTAGTTCTTTTTTAGTTTTTTCTAAATTGCTCTACTCTCGTACTAAGAGAGAAGGCAATAAAGTCACCCATAATTTGGCTAGATTAGTTAATAATTTTTATTCCAAACTGTGTTACATATATGAAAAATGTTCCACCCCTCATTAATTATCCTATACTTTAAGCCGATACGGCTATTTTGATTTAAATATAGTTTGATATCTTTTCTCTCAAAAAAAAAAAAATATATATATATATATATATATATCAACTTTAGGGGGCATGGACCCCGTCCCTGCATAGATGATAGACCTGCCCATGGTGCTAACTTGGACATGGATTTAACATGAATAAAACCAATCAATCGACCAAAATTTGATGTGTTTCAATAATAGTATATAGTATTAGATGCACAAAACAATAACATTTTCGACCCAAACAAACAATCCATATCATAACCCTAAATCAAACTTCGTTTCTACTTTCCACACGTTCCATTGTTTGTATCTTTGCCAAAAAAAGATCATATCATGTAAGTTTTAACAGTGCCAAGTGGTCAAGAAATACAAGAAAAAGGTAGTGTGATTAGCACACAGAGATTCACTTGAGCAATTTACACACCACAACAAAACAAACCACCAAAAAATCATGAGTAGGACACAACACATACCTGCACATCCTATGCTATGAAAGTCTACGAAGTTGAGCTTAAGCAATTAAACAAATGGGAATCCTCCAAATGTAGGGCTCTCAACCGTTCTTTTTTGCTCCTTTCAAAAGGCCCACAAATAAAAATAAAAAATAAAAAATAAATAAAAAAAGGTAAAGCATGCAAGGTCAAAAAGGTTCAACCCCACACACCACCATAACCATACCCATCAGGACTGTGTGCAAGGTTCCTCCACTTTATATTATCAAATCTAACCTTCATTTCAAACGCTCTATGGGCAATGAGTTTCTCGTGTTGTGTCACCTATCAAACTGTTTTCTACTATACTTAGCAGTAAGCACTCTATATTTTACTACTTCCACACACATTTTTTTTTATGAGGCCAACACCAATAAAAGTTTATTTTGATTTAGTTTTATTTCTTAATGTACATTAATTGTATTTTTATTTTATTCCATAACATTTAATTCGGTTAATAAATGTTTGTTTAAAATATTATTTTGGTCCTCAAATTTTATCAAAAATTTATTTTTCATCTTTAAACTTAAAGAAGTTATTTTAATTTTTTTTTCATCTCTAAACTATTAAAAATGTTCCACTTTCCGCCCTTAAACTTTAAATATATATATATATATATATATATTTCTTCTATAAACTATTAAAAAAATTTATTTTTCCATCTTTATTCTTGTTTCTAAACTATTGAAAATAACTTTTTTTTTTTATAAATTTTAGAGATGAAAGAAGAACCTTTTACCAAAAAATTATTTTTCGTCTTTAAACTTAAAGAAGTTTTTTTTCCCCCCTAAACTATTAAAAATGTTCCACTTTTCACCCTTAAACTTTAAAATATTTTTTTTTTTCATCTATAAACTATTAAAAAAAAAGTAAAATTTCCATCTTTATTCTTGTTTCTAAACTATTGAAAATAACTTTTTACAAATTTTAGAGACAAAAGAAGAACCTTTAAAAGTTTGGGAGACAAAAAAAAAAAAACTTTTGATAAAGTTTAAGGCCTAAAATAATATTTTACCATAAATGCTTTTAATTAAAATCTAGTTTATTTTTATAATAAAGCAATCTACCATTCTTTTTAACAAATTAGAATTAAGGTTCGGTATTTTTATTTTAAGGCTTGTCCTCCGTGATTTTCTTTTGTTTAGTGTTGACTCTAAACAAGTGTAGGTACTCCTTCCTTTAACTCATGCTGTTTAATTTTTCATTGCTTTGTTCTCATTTGTCCAACGTCAATATTCTTATTCTCCTCTCTCGTTTTCATTTTTTTCTATCAATTTTTTTTCCTTGGGGAAAAGGGGAATCGTGAAGATGTCATTTGAATAATGCGAATCTAGAAGATGTATATTTGGTGTTGAGCTTTCTAAATAGAATAATATAAAGATAATCTAATTGACATTTTTATAAGTAACCAAGACCATAAAATGATATGATATGATACTTTAGAAAAGTATAGGTTTTTTAAGTAACCCACACACACTCTAGGTGAATAGAAGATATATAATACACAAAGCTCCTACGGACGACCTTATTTGTTACTCCTAAGATCTTTTTATTTTATTTTATTTTTTACGGATACTCATAAAATCTTTTCTTTCTACATAAACAAGCATCATTATTATTATGTTATAATAATTTTTATGTAAGGATTGGACGTGTTAACATTGAGTAGTGGTATTCATCTTTTGCTAAAAATTGTTAGGGTAAAAGAGTAATACATGATATTTGATGAGTAGCGCATAAATGGTCGTCTATCACTTGCAAACTGTCCATAATAATGACAAGTAAGAGTATGGATGAGCATAAGTGCATTAACTCTAGACAGCATCCAATGACTAAATGATAAATAAGAACGGAACCGTTATCTCCGGCCAATAATGTGCAGTTAAAGGTCCATTACAAGTAGCAAACGTTGAGATTCCATCATTAAGCATTAAATCCTCCAGTTGCAGTGTAACGTTACACTAAGCATTAACTCAGCATAAGGCTATATAAAGCCACAAAAGACAAGTAAGAGGGAAATATACACACACACAAAATTGCTCTACAGATTACAGATTTCTAAAGAGTGTAAGCTAACTTAAGCATCGAAGGGTTTTTGGTAGGCCTCAAACCGGTACCATTATTCATTTGGTGTTTTCTCTTACACAGGATCTCAGGTCATCTATCATACTGATGAGGCGAAATTGCGCTTCATCAGTTTGGCACTGTCTGTGGGAAATTAACCATAAGTTGTTGAATTCTCTACTAACTAAGTTCCTTAGAACCGATGGACTTAACCATAACTACACCGCCGGACCCGATGGTAATGGCTTAACAAATTCAAGCACTGACAGCTAATGTGCAAGAATTGATGAAACAAAATGAAGAGTTGGAGCAAAAGGCACGTCCCAAGGGCACGAGTATGTTGCAGTCTTGACGTAACCACAATGACAATGACGATGAAGCCCAGAGCCCAGGGAATAGCGAAAGGGAAACTTCAGAACACACTGCGCAGTCAACTCGCGGTAGTGATTAAATGATGAAGAACATGAGGAAGGAGTTAGATGAAGTCAAAAACACCATGAAGGGTAAGACAGTAGTAAACCTTGATGGCATGATCAAAATGACAGACTCACCCTTCACTATTAGCGTTTTAGAGTGCCCCTTACCTCCCAAATTTCGTCTCCCTCAGCTTGAAGTTTACAATGGCACTAAGGATCCCCTGGGCCACATAGGGACATTCAAAACAATTCTAAGCCTCCAACAGACCCCAAATGAAGTCATTTACAAGACATTCTGGCAATCCTTAAGAGAGCAGTAAGGGTGTGGTTCAGTAAACTGCTGATGGTGTCTATTGCAAATTTTGACCAGTTGAGTGACTCATTTGTCCGTCATTTCATTGGGGGCCAACGCCATTAGAGGCCCACCTTCTATCTGTTAACTGTGAAGCAGCAGGAAGGAGAAACCTTAAGAGAGTATGTGAAACATTTCAACAAAGTAGTTCTAGAAATTGACGAAGCAAGTGATTAGGTGGTAATGACAACCTTCCAAGCAAGGTTGAACAATCCTGACCTTATCTTCTATCTAGGGAAGACTCCTCCAACTGCAATGACAAAGCTATTGTTCAAAGCGCAAAAATACATGAATGGGGAAGATGCACTAACTGCAAAGGGACTGAAGAGTAAGCGAAAGAAGGAAGAAAGCGTTGAGTCCCGGGATAATAAAAGGGATCGCAAAGATAATCTCACAAAAGCCAAGGCTAGCAAAAGTGGTCTAGAGACATCATCAAAGAAAAAGCTGAATTTCACACCTTTGCTGATGCCCATGGACAAAATCCTCATGCAAATAAAGGACGACCCAACACTAAATGGCCTAAACCATTAAGCTTGTCCTCAAAACAGAGAGATACAAAGAAATACTACCGCTTCCACAAGGACCATGGTCATTATACTGACGAGTGCCGAGATTTGAGAAAGCAGATAAAGGAGTTGATCCAAAGGGGAAAACTTCAAAAGTTTGTCAAGAAAGATTATCAGGCCCGCCAATGGATAGAAAAGAAGACCACCAATGACCATAAGGAAGAAGACTGGGACAATCCCAAGCAAATCATGTGAGAAATAAGGACAATCATCGGAGGGCCAATTGTTGGGGGATCATACAAGTCCTTGAGAAAGGCAGTCCAAAGGCAAGTAAATAGTGTTCATATCAAACACCTAATAGCAAAACATCATTGTACCAAGAATGACGACATTTTTTTTTCCAAGCGAGATGTAAAGGGGATCAAGTAGCCACATGATAACCCCCTTGTCATTATGCTAACCATTAGTACAACACCCGAAGAGTGTTGGTGGATAACGAAAACTTGGCAAATGTAATGTACATGACGGCTTTCCAACAGATGAAGTTGGATCCAAAACGCCTCAGACCCTTCAGATCCCCATTGGTCAATTTTAGTGGAGACCATGTTTATCCAAAAGGCATCATTTCATTGCAAATTACAGCAGGGACTTACCCTGCTCAGGTGAAAAGGGTGGTAGAGTTTCTGGTTGTTGATTGCCCTTCATCTTATAATGTGATTCTTGGACGACCAACCCTTAACCGCCTTAAGGCTGCAACTTCTACATACTGCTTGAAAGTAAAATTCCTGACCCCACACGGGATTAGAGAAATATGTGATGACCAACTTCTAGCCAAGGAATGTTACCAAGCATTCTTAGCATCTAGAGAAAATTACACCTGGATGGTAAAGGAGGAACCACCCAAGCCCATGGAGGAAGCGAAAAACATAAAGCTGATGGAAGGAGACCCATCCAAAACCACCAAGGTAGGAAAGGAGCTCTAGCAGTCCTTAAATGATGAGCTGGTGAAGTTCTTGAAAGAGAACCCGAACATCTTTGCATAGAACCATGAAGATATGTCAGGGATTGACGAACAAGTAATAGAGCACAGTCTTAATGTCAACCCAACAAAAAAAACCCATCCAACAGAAGAGACGAGTATTCACCCTAGAACAAAACAAAGCAGTTATGGAAGCGGTGGAAAAGTTCTTAGCCGCTAGATTCATTTGAGAGGTTTATTACCCCGAGTGGCTTGCCAATGTTGTCATGGTAAAAAAGTCCAACAAAAAGTGGAGAATGTGTGTGGACTTCACAAACTTAAATAATGCAAGCCCCAAAGATAGTTTTCCCCTTCCCAGAATTGACCAGCTTGTTGATTCGACAGCTGGTCATGAACTACTAACATTCATGGATGCTTTTTCAGGTTATAACCAAATCCTAATGAAAAAGGAAGATCAAGAGAAAACTACGTTCGTCACTGGCCAGGGCGTGTATTGTTATAAAGTTATGTTGTTTGGACTGAAGAATGTAGGTGCCACATACCAAAGATTAGTGAACCAGATGTTCAGCAGACAAATAGGCAGGAATATGGAGGTCTATGCGGATAACATGCTCGTAAAAAGCAAGGAAGCCAAAACCCACCTAGAGGACCTCCAAGAGACGTTTGATACTTTGAAAAGGTATAGAATGAAGCTCAACATTGCGAAGTGTGTTTTCTGGTTCTTATTAGGAAAATTCCTAGGCTTCATGGTATCTCAGTGAGGAATTAAGGCAAATCCAGATAAGGTTAGAGCCATACTTAACATGACTTCACCAAAGACAGTCAAGGAGGTTCAAAGGCTGACAGGGCGAGTGGCAACACTAAACAGGTTTGTATCGAAGGCCACTGATTAGTGTCTTCCCTTCTTTAAAACTCTTAAATAGGCCTTCCATTAGATGGACGAATGTGAGGCAGCCTTTTAGAGCCTCAAGTAGTACCTAGCCAAGCCTCTATTGCTGAGTCCATCAGTAGAAGGAGAAGAGCTGTTTTTGTATCTAATTGTGTCACAAACAGCCGCCAACTCGGCATTGATCCGTGAACAATCCAAGGTACAACGACCCATGTACTACACAAGTCAGGCTTCTCAGGGAGCCGAAGCAAAGTACCTACGAATAGAGAAGATGGCATTCTTGTTAATCATGGCTTCAAGGAAGCTTCGTCCATACTTCCAAGCTCATACCATGATGGTAACGATGGACTAGCCGATCTGGAAAGTAATGAGCAAACCAAATGCTGTAAGGCGCATGATCCAATGGGCTGTCGAGCTAAGCTAATTTGATATTATGTACAGGCCAAGAACAGCAATCAAAGCTCAAGCTTTGGTAGATTTTATTGCAGAATTTACTTTTCCAGATGCAGATCAATAAGCATAGTATTGGACGATCTGCACAGATGGCTCGTCTATTACAGTGCTCAGAGGCGTCAGTATCATTGTGACATCACTTGAAAAGGACGTCCTTAGGTATGGAGTTCAACTCCAATTTACAGCAACAAATAACGAAGCAGAGTATGAAGCAGCCTAAGAATTGCAAAAGCTTTATGGATTAGGAATTTGAAATTGAGGACTGATTCTAAGCTAGTTATTAGGCAAATAACCAACGAATATGAAGCAAAGGAAGAGAGAATGAAGAAGTACCTCAAGCTAACAACTCAACTTATTGACGAATTTGATGACGTCAAGTTCGAACAAATCCCAAGGAAGAATAACTCAGCTGCTGACAAGGTCGCTGGACTGGCTTCAACTGAAGATGCCTCAACAACAACAGAGTTGCTCATGGCAGTCCA
This sequence comes from Quercus cerris, assembly GCA_963669245.1. Lineage (NCBI taxonomy): Eukaryota > Viridiplantae > Streptophyta > Magnoliopsida > Fagales > Fagaceae > Quercus > Quercus cerris. Next base: position 51,121,528 of record OY770011.1, read on the forward strand.
GACAAGCCCTAGTATCAATAGGTTATAGACCCTTTCAATCCAATAACCTAGCACTTGGATGGACCATATCCTTTCTTATATCAAAGAAGGCCAACTCCCATCTAACCCGTTAGAAGCAAAGAAGGTTAAAGTCAGGGCAGGCAGATTCACGGTCATGAATGGTGAACTTTACAGAAGGGGATTTTCATTGCCATACTTGAAATGCCTGACTCTTGAGGAAGCAACATATGTGTTGCGAGAAATCCATGAAGGCATATGTGGAAACCATTCAGGACCTCATTCCTTGGTTAATTAATTCAATTACACAAGTTGATTAATAAATTTTGTCAAATTACATGCAAATCATGGAGGCACCAATAAATTATCAAATAAACTAAGTGCAGCAGAAAATAAATTAACATGGTGATTTGTTGACGAATGAGGAAAGCCTCTCGTAAGGCAAAAACTATAATAGATGATTTTCTTGTCACCACTCTCAAGAATCCACTAACTAAGAACAAGCAGTTATAAGTTGATTAATTAATTCAATGAAGGCATATGTGGAAACCATTCAGGACCTTGTTCCTTGGTTAATTAATTCAATTACACAAGTTGATTAATTATGTCAAATTACATGCAAATCATGGAGGCACCAACAAATTATCAAATAAACTAAGCGCAGCGGAAAATAAATTAACACGATGATTTGTTGACAAATGAGGAAAACCTCTCGTAAGGCAAAAATTGTACCAGATGATTTTCTTGTTACCACTCTCAAGAATCCACTAACTAAGAACAAGCGGTTACAAGTATAAGAAATCTTACCACTACCCTATACTATCCTAAAATACCAACCTATAGTTGAATCTTTACTCTAATCCCTAATTGGATTTGATCTTGTAGAGACTTCTTCCTTTGCAAGGATCCTAGTACATGTCTAACTCCTAGTAACTGATTAATTGTTGTTGGATGCAAAGTTTTTCACTTTAAAGCAGGTTGAAGATTTGGAAGCGCTTAGTTACAAAACCCATGCCGCACAAAAACACAGTGGCTTCTCATAGAGTGTATGAGTTCTCTAATTGAGTCTCTATGTCTTTGGTGAGTTTAAAATAAGGCTTTTATATGGTTTAGAGGTTTAGAGAATGAAGCCCTAGCAGTCTAAATCATCATGGGCCGAAATTCAGATATGAGAATTCTAAAATCGCAGAGCTCAATAGATTAAGAGGTGTCAATCTTGTGTCGAGAATCCTTCATTAAGTCTCGATAGATGCTAGTGTCAAGTTTTACTGAATTAGCTTTTCTTCATTTGTTTCATGGTTCAATTTTCATGACTTTAATGATACCACTTGTAAAGTAAACTTTGCATACTTTTTAATGCAATGAACTCAACTTAGACCTATTCAATTACAGATAAAGTGCATTTTGTCAAAAAAAAAAAAATGCCAATACATAGAAAAATATGACCCTAACATTTTTTTTCCCCTTTAGAACCATAATAAATCTATAATATATTAGAAGAAAAGATTAAAAAAATGTCTATTTGAAAAAAAAAAAAAAAAAGAAGAAGGTTAACAATTAAGAAAACTGACTTTACTTTATGTTTCCAAAAAAAAAATGAAAAAGGAAAAAAGAAAACTGACTTTACTTTATGCATTTTGATTTTTACTTCAAAAAAATATGAAATTCTTTAAAAAGAACTAAGAGAGGAAAGGAGCATGGAAAAAGAATTTGAACTCGCCAGTACCGTTTATTACAAAAAAAGAAAAAGGAAAAAAGGAAGTGGTCCCTCATGTAATATACAATTTCCAAGATGATTTTGTTTCTTGGAATAAACGTAATTGTATGGTACATATTGAACGAGTCATTGTACTTTCAAAGTTTCAAGTTTCAAACGCAAACATGACTTAGAAAATTTGACAACCTTGGAAAGTCACACTGTGCTTTCTCAGTAACTGGATTTGGCTGCTAACTTACTAGACATGGTTTGCCTTTGCCATATAATATTATTGCCCCACTTCAGTTGTACGGTGCACCTTACAATTTTTTCGAAACAAATCTCCTTTTCTGCTTCCTCCTGTACCATATATAAGATTTGATTTTATAGGGTTTTTTTTTTTCTTTAAAATAATCCGAATTAAACTAACAGAAACATAAGTTTTTAGTTAATACAGTATATATTTTTTAATATTATTATCAAATCCAGGAAAAAAAATGTGGAAAGATTTTCACATACTGAAGTGGCAAAATGGAGTTTTTAGTGCTTTCCACCTACGTGTAGCAGCAAATATATATATATATATATATATATCTAAACACTAAAAAAGCTCAGCATCAATGTCAATATTTCGTCACTGCACTATTTTAACATTTGAGAGGTGCGTGAGAATTGAGAAAGGGAAAGAATAAAATATAAAAAGTAGAGCTGTAGTCGTCTATTGTGAACTTCTTGGAAGGTGTATATTATTATATAAATATAATTATATTCTTAATTAATATTTATTTATAACCCTCAAAAAGTTAAGTTATTTTAGATATACATCATTATTAGTTTTTTTTTTTTTTTTTTTAAACTTTCTCTCTTTTCTTATTGTTTGTGTGTTAAAATTCTTAGTATTTAAAAAAAAAAAAATACCACATATTTTGTTTTATTTATTTAGTAACCAATCTTTAAGTTTTTTTATAAATTGCAATAGCAACATTGTGATGGTAATTAGAGTATTGAGTTTGTTGTTTGTGCATAAAAAAACATAGATAGCTAAACTAGAAAAAGTTGAATTTTTTGGGTTAGTTTATCTAAACATTTGAGGAGACTAATACATCTGTATTGGTAGTCCTCAGAAAGCTATTTTATTTATTTTAACTATTTTAACACCACACTATACAATTAACCCAATATTAATGATTCTATATTTTTTTTTATCACTTTGTTTAAATATTCTCATTATTCTTCTTTAGTGAAAATATATTTTTGGTTCCTATATTTTGGGCTAATTCTTATTTTAGTCCCTATTTTAATTTTGCTACTATTTTGGTCCCTACAAACGAAAAATCATTTCTATTTTGGTCTTTGTCGTCAACCCACTAACAAAAAACTCTCACATGGCAGACGAAGTGCATAAGTGGCATGTTAGATGCTAATGTGGCCAATAAAATAATATTTTTAAAAAATTATTTGGCTTTAAAAAAATGACAAGTTCAACTCCACATAAGTTTCTAAATTTAATAAAAAATAATTTATCAATTTTAATCAAATAAAAAAGATAAAAACCAAAAAACACATTAATTGAGATCTGTGTTCATCTTGATCATGAACACATAAGAATGACAAGCCCAAAATATTCAATCACAAGAACAAAAGAATAGAAACCCATAATATTCCAAAATTTGTACCCAAATTCTTCCACAAAAATCAATTATACATTCGACTCAAATTATTATCCTAATACAATAATTCCCATAACATAAATTTCCAACCAAATACACAGAATTTCAATCAAACAAACTCCTTTATCAATTTCCTAGCAACCAGCAAAGCCTTATCATCAAATCCACAAAAATCATAAGCTAAAAACTTCCAAATCAACCTTAGACCCTCCAATAGACAACAAGATCTAAATGAACCTAGATCAAAGTGAGTGCAGATCCAAAACCATCTCTTTTCCAAATACCCATCAAAATTCTCAAGATAGTAGAATCGAAGAAAGGTAGAGATGTGGCTTTGTCATGGTGGCAGTGTTGTGGTTGAACCAATGGCAAACCCATAACCCAAATCACCCAAACAACTGCCTATCAAAGGTGGGATCGAGCCTGAGAGAGGAATAGAGCGAGGGTGAGGTAGAGAGAGGTTTGAGAGCCACCACCTGAGGCTTTGCCGTGGGGATCGACCACCACCACCACCACCGATCTAGGTTTCACAACAACAGAGCACAACCACTGATCTGGGCTTCACAACAACACAATACAACCATCGATTTAGACTTCACAACAAGACAGCCGCACCATTCTAGACCTTGTCTTCGACCTCAACAAACTCCTCCACATCACTCCAAACCTTATCACTAAAGTTCTCAAGTCCCAACCTGACCTAAATCTCACCTTCAAGATCTTCCACTAGACCTCCAAATAAAAAGGCTTCCACCACACTTTTACTTCCTACAATGCCTTCATCTATTGCCTCAACCACTCTAACCATTTTTGCTCCGCCGATCAACTGTCTGAACTCATGATCTCCCAAGACAAACCCCCTATCAAAAAATAGTTCAAAATCCTTATCTGATTTCACTCCGACACCAATCGAGCTCTTCAGCTTTTCTACTTTTATCAGAAGATGAAGAAATTCAATGTCAAGCCTAAGGTTTTAATGAAAACAAATTTTTTTAATTTAATAATTTTAATTTATTAGATTGTAGGTTTATTTTTTATTTTTCTTATGTGGCTTTTTTATTTATTAATATGCTTATGTGTTTTTAAATGGCAAATTATTTTTAAAAAATATTATTTTAATAACCACATCAGCTTAATGTTTGCCACATATGCACTCTGTCTATCATGTAGAAGTTTTCTGCTAGTAGGTTGACAACAATGATCAAAATGGGAATCGGGCCAAAATGTGGATATCAAAAGTATATTTTCACATTTTTTAAAATTTTTTATTCTTACTTTATTCTTTGTTTCTTTATCTCTCTCCATTTTTTGTCTTTTTACCACTCACAACTACCAAATAAGCAATAGGTTTTTTTTTTTTCTTCTCTTTGGAGCTACAATGATCTTGAAAAAGATAACAGTTTACTGTTCACCATTTGCAAAAAAATTTAGATATACCACCGTTATTGTAGCTTGTTTTTTAGTATTTGTTGTGCTAAA